>MQRK01254912.1:16656-28785 GCA_001938485.1 Girardia tigrina
ACGTGTTAATATATGTAAAATTTTAAATTGTAATAAATGTTATTTTTCTGTTGTATATTCATTTTTTGAACTTTATGTCATTTTGTTCTCAAATAGCTGCCGCACCCTGTATGTTAAATTTTATTAAAATACTTATTTTATTCTTTCAGTATAATATAACGTGATTATCCGAGATTAATCTCGCATCATGTGGTTTTATAAAAGCGAGATTTCATTTATTTTAAGCAAAAGTTTCATAAAAGAATACAAATATTGAAAATTTAATTTAATTTATCTTTATACAGTGTCTACTCTCTCATCCGCCAAAAACGGGACTTCACAAAAAAATTTATAAGATCGAAAATGTGTAGAGAAAATAGCAGTTGAGAGTTGGAGGTTGAGAGAGTAGACACTCTAGTTTATTCTCTTATAAAAGTTCAAATAAACAAACTGTTCTCAAATAAATACAATATTTTTAGATAACAATAATATTAAAGTAATTCATTAAGAAATATATTTATTTACCCTTCAAAAGCTAATTCTGTTAAATTCTTTATGCCAGAATTTTCAAAAACACATTCTTGATCAGCTTCGGGATCCAAGGTTGTGTTAAAAGTAAATGTTTTTTGGGAAAAGGGAGTAACAATCTAAAAAAACAATATAATAATTTCTATAATTAGTTATACTTGGAATATCAAAATAACCTAACAAAAGTTTATAGAGAATTAACTTCTTAATAAGTAATAATGCGTTTTGTGTCTAAAATCTTCATTTTTTCTTCATTTCATAGAATAAACTATAAATGAAATGTTTTACATGATTAGAAGAAACTTACAATCCAATCTTTCCAGCGCTACATCGATTCAGTAATAGCAGATCTTAAAAATGTTTTAATGTATCTGGACGACATTCTCATAGCATCAAATAACGAAGATCATTCTCATTAGAATCTGCATTTGTTTTTTACAAAATTGCATGAACCAATCTCAAAATCAACAAAAATGCATTTTCTTAAGACCTCAGTGAAGTTTCTTGAATTCCAAATAAACTCTCACGGTATTTCCCTTACTTTGGATCAATTAAAAGCAAACTCAAAACTCGCATTGCCAGTCACTATATCACAATAATCACTCAGGAGTTTCCTCTGCATGGAAAATTTTATCATCGATTCCTACCACATGCATCTGAAATCCTTTCACCAATGGTTTCTATTTCCTCTTGCCCGAAGACCCTCAAACTGAATTGTACTGAAGATTTAACTTTCAATTCTCCGAAATTCGAAAATGCATTCTCGACTACCCAACTCTTATGTTTTTCGACCCATCACTAAAATTGCTGTCAACCTACAACGCATTCGATATCAAGTTGCAGCTGCTCTGCATCAAATGAGGGGACAAATACTCGAACCTATTGAATTATTCTCTCGGAAGCATTTATACTTGAAACCCGATATTCCGCATTTGATCGAGAACGTCTACCAATTCTCGAAGCTGTTTCGCACTTTTCACACTTCCTGTAGGGCCGCCAATTCGAGAAATTAACCAATCACAAACCGCTTCAAAGCAGTTTCAGCAATATCAGATCTTTTAGATTCAGCTCTCGAGTAACTTCAATCTGAAAACATTTCCAAGGAAGAGAAAACTGATTTCCAAAATCATCGCACATACGCCAAAGGTCTGGTATTCGAAGGATCATCTTTCCTACCCGCTTACACAGACCCCTCTTCAAAACATTCCACAGATTGCACAACCCCGATCAAAAAGCGAAATTTGAGTTAATTTACACTCGTTTTGTGTGACCAAACATTAGGTGCGAAATCAAGACATGGTGCCATCAATGTTTTGATTACCAGAAGCAAAAATTAATACGGGATATTAAACCACCAGATATCAGTTTTCCAACTGGCAATCGTTTCCAGATTGAACATCTGGATATTGTCTGTCCGTTCTTACCTTCAAATTTACATTTTAAAAATGATCAATCGGCAAACCAAATGACCTGAAGCCGTTCCAATCTCCTTTATTTCTGCTGAAAATATGGCTAAAAATTTCATCAACTCTTGGATTGTACGGTACGATTGCCTTCTCAAATTATCACGGATCAAAATCAGCTATTTGAATCCAATTTATTTTTGGCTGTTGCAAAACGTCAAGGAGACCAAACATGTTCATACTACCCACATCATCCTAAATCCCATAGTCTTGTAGAAAATTTACATCGAAATTTGAAGACTTCTCTACGTTGTTTAAGTATCTCTTCAAACTGGCAAGACTCTTCCATTCGTGTTATTAGAATGGCAAACTTCTCCCAGTTACATTTTATTCAGAACTGGAACTGCCTTTTTTGATGAAATCTTCAGTGACACTTTTAATGCGGATATCGTCGCTACAAATGCTACCAGAAAGCAATTTCTTTCCGCTGACATGAACCCATTTTTTCCGCCATTCTACCCAGAAATTATGTATTCTACTAATTTTTATTCTATCAGCCAAATACGCGTAGTTCCGCGAAAAATTTATTCGCAATATGAGGCCGAATTACAACTGGACCATCTCCGGCTGCATTGAGAAAGATGTACACAATTTATTTCGAACTAGTAATAAATGTTGTTCAAAATAAATGTTTTTAGAACATTGTGAAATTTTAATTTTATACCGAGTCTTAGAGGTTATTGATTGAACTACGTATCATTTTCGAAAGGTGCACCTAGGCAGAGGTAAGCAGACCAGTCGAATGTATTAGTAAATTTTTGTTAATTTTGAATAAATACTTTTAATATTTTTACTATCGTGTGTCTCATAAAGGGTTGGAAATTTCAAACGTGGTTATTTCAAACAAAATTTACATTTTTCCAAAGCTGAGTAATTACAAATATGTTCTGGTATAATAAAGTTTTTAATTCAAATAAGCTTTAGAAATTTCCACCATCGGCCTCAAAACACACAGTATATCTCTCAATAACTGAGTTACAACAATTAGAAAAGTAACATTGAGGCAGTGAATGAAATTCATTTTGAATAGCAGTTTTTAGTTCTTCCACTGAATTTAGTTCTTATCACACATTTTCATTTTAAGATGGGGCCACAATCCAAAATCTGTTGGTGTCAAATCGGGTGAATATCCTGGCTAAGCAAAGGGAAATCCTTGGCTTATTACGGCATCTACTCCAAATTCTCTTTTCAAAAACTCTTTAGTGTTTAATGCACTGTGAGGCGTGGCCCCGTCCTGCTGAAATATGGTTGTGCTAAACTTTTTGTGCTTATTTAAGTTCGGAATTACACAATCCTTCAGCATTTACTGATAACTCTCAGCTGTGACTGTGGAATTAAAAAAGAAAGGTCCAATGCACACTCGTGATGAAAATCCCACCCAGATCATTATTTTCTGATATATTGTTTCGCAGAGAAACTGGGATTTGGAGGAAGAAAGCTGCCTTTTGGTGCCCAAATCCTATCGTTCTGCTTATTTAAATGAGCATTGCAGTCGAAGATGGACTCATCAGTGAATAAGATTCTGTCAATCAAATCAGGATCTGCATCCACTTATGCGAGGAATTTTTCACACAATGCATGTCTTCCTTGTTGTGCGTTAGCAGAAACAAAGTGTTCATACTGCTTTTGTATGGGAACATGTTAAGTTTGTGTGTTAAAATACGATAGACAGTAGACTTCGATAATTTTGTTAACTGACTTGCAGAGCGAATAGATTTAACTTTTCCAATCTCAGCTATGAAGTTAACATTTTCATCGTTCTCTTCTCGACCAGGAGGACTTCGTTTATTTAATGAACCTGTTTCCAAGAAGTTCTTCAGTAAATAATCCACTGTTGAATGGGAAAGTTTCTCAGAATTCTTTGTTATGTTTTTCTCTGTGTGATACCCACTTATCGCTCCAGTAGCCAACTCTCCTTGCAAGTAATAATGCTTCACTAACAGTAATTTATCTCTCAAAGGTAGATTCATATTTGTAAGTCCGCCGTAAAAGTAATAACAATGTTTCAACTATTTAAACAAAACTTTACTCTATGCTGAATCTGATAAAAATAAAATCGTTTTAAATTTTTTATTTTTTGAACTGTAGGTATTATGTTCATATTTCCAACTATTTATGAGACACACGATAAGTTTTGTTAACATTTTGTAATTAAACCAAATACAATAATAAAAAATCGAATTACTGTGATATATGTCTTACACCATGTAGCCTCCATTACTAAAAATGTTGCAGACCTCTGATTTCGATCAATATTGTTTTGAAACATAATCTTGGATGTATTGTTAGTTATAATCTTTTAGTTTATCTCCCAAAAGAGAAATTATCATGCATGAAGTTCGAGTTAACACTTAAATAAGAAGATAATCAAAAATTAACAAACTAAATATGTTTGGTTTTGACATTCCAACATAATGGCGGTAAATAGGTTATTGAAATTGGTTATTTTAAATAGGTTATTTTAATTATCGTTATAAATTTGATTGAAATACTAAAATGATTGTTGATCTGCAAATGTATAACTAAGGAAAAAAATTTGGCTCGTTGATTCCTTCACATGAACTACATGGTCATTACATTATCAATGATTGATTACAGATATGAAATTTGAGGGGACATTTGATAGAAAGATCTCAAGCCAAAGACCCTTCATATAATCTTGGTGAAATATTTAGTGACAGAGACCTCAGCTAAAATGGTATCAATTGATCTTACATTTTCATTTCTTGATAAACTAATGATCAAATGAAACATCTGTAAGTAACGGACAAAAAGAAAGGAGATCCGCTCCCCATCACTTACTCGAATTATTTGTAGAAAATTAATTAATTTTATCAACAAATGAAAATGAAATGAACAAACTTTTATTTGACTTTCACTAAGAATTTCGACCACAGAATTGTCATTCCTCAGAAGTTCATGAGAATTAAGGGGTCGAACTCTTCAAATATTCAGACAAATTATCCAGTTAATTTATCTTACCTCGGTACGACACTTATTCCGGATTTAAAAGATCTATTCGAATCAATCTTTGCTATTTTCGATTCATTGTCATATGATGCTCGGTCCGAATCTGTAGACTTGCTGAATTCCATATTAATGACCAAATTAACACGCGAGTGCCAACACAAGATCACAAACAAGCGAGTATCTCTCAATGGCACCTGTTCAGTCAGTCGCTCATTGATTCTGTAGCGGACTGTTGTTCCAGTTTGAGACTTGTCAATTAAGTATCATTTGAAAACGTATAATTTTTCTGTTGGTAAAGATTGTTACAAAAAACATTTAAGTCGATAAGAGACATTAAAGATTCAATACATTTGATGTAGGACATTCTCAACTGTGGTTGTTTTTTTCTACGAAAACAAAGAGATTTTCTAAACAACTGGATTTTTTGATAACGAAATAGTAAATTATTTATTTTATCCGCTATCATTGTTAAATTTACATAATAAATGAGTTTGGTTTAAATTTATTCATTGGCTATAATCAGTAGAAGAATCCAGGAATATCATTTCTAGTTGAAGAGGATGTATGAATACAATTTGCAATTGAAAAATATACATAATTCTTTATATTTTGCTACTATATATACACACACATATATATAGTAGATTCGTTTTTTGCGGTAGATACGTTCCACAAGAACCGCATAAAAAATGGCACTAATTTTATAGTAAAGCTATAAGGACTGAGTTCAAAAAATATTACTAACTTTAAAATCGTCTATCTTCAAAACCATATTTTTGATTGAAAAAATACCGACTGTTTTGAAAAATGTGTTTAATTCAAAATCATTTTAGTAAGTTAAGAAAGATTATTTATTTTTTTTAATAAATTCTGCGAGATTTTCAGGAATGTCTGCCATTAGACTTGCAATTGTAGTTTCTGTCACGTTTTTGGTTGCATTATTCTATTTGTTCCGCAAATCTGCAATTGTCTGAGCCGTCTTGTTTGTCGTCTTTAATGGCCTTTTTACCAGGGCCCAATATCTTTCGATTGGGCGAAGCCCTGAACAATTTGGTGGGTTTGCCTCTTTGCATCAAATCGACGTTATTTTCTTCGTACTACTTCTTAGCTGCCTTACCATGGTGGCACGATGCCAAATTCGGATAAAAAAAAGTAAGACCTCCGTGCTGACTTATGAATGGTAATAAACGCTTTTGGAAGCACTCCTTCACATAGACTTCTGTATTTAGTGTGCCAGATGTGACAATGCATTTACTTCTTTTCTTGCATCAACATATAGTCTGTCAAACACGAAATGTTTTGGGAAACTTATATTTTTTCTTGCTTCTAAATTTTTCTTCAACTCCTCCTCCCTTAGTTGCAGAGTAAAATTCTTGTCCGGGTAGCCGGGAAAACTCGCAGATCACATAAGTCTCATTATCCATAATGCAACATTTTTTCTTCGCAACAAAACCAGATTTTTGAAAACTCGATTGAAAAAAATTGCGTGTTATCCCCAACAAAAGGCAGCAATTTTTTATTCAGAACGTCGACATATCGTCCCTGGTTCATTGTTTCACGGATAATACTGAAAGTTATTCCAAGGTCGTAGGAAACAGCTGCCCAAACAGTTAATCCCGGCGATTTCATGAGCACACGAATCAAACGATGTTCATTCTCTTCAGAATAATAAAAAAGATTATGCTTTCGCACATGACCATTAAGATAAAACGATGCCTCATCAGAAAAAAAATTCTTCTGCAAAAATTGGCGCCATTTTCATGTATTATCCAAGAACAAAATTCAATTCTTCGATCTGGGTCATCTTCTGGTAACTCTTGTTGAAATGAAAACTTGAAAGAAAGAAATATTAGTAGAGCTGAGTTTTTAGTTACTGTCAAATGATGGTTCATTCATTTTCGAGATGGTTCAACATCTGCTTTTAATGAAGAAGAATCAGACAGGCCATGTGAAATTGGCAAAAAAATTTTAAAGAACATCGAAACAGATAGAGTGAATGACAAATAACCATAAGAGAACTAACAATGCGCCTTGTTGTCAGCAATGGTACTAAACGGTCAATATTTTCTGAAACTGATGTTATAAAAAGTTTTTTTCACTTTGTTCTACTGTTTCTAACAGAGAAAATGCATCAATAATTGATTTAATATAAGGAAAAAATCAGACAGTAATAATCTAGGAACTTGCTTCAAGTTAGGAAGCTTGTATTTACTTGCAGGGGCATGTATCCCTACATTCTAATAGAGGATATTCACCTCAATTAACTCAACCATCATCCTACAGCTTTGAATCACCATCTTTCGATAATTTTCTCTTCCACCCTCTAAAACAAGTTCTTATAGGTAAATATTTATTTAAAAAATAACATTTTAAGGAAACTTTTTATTTTTTTTACTCAAATGGTGCCTAAATTCCTCGAAAAGGTTTCTAAGACCTTAATGTATTTTGGAAAAAGGTGTTTACGTAAAAATGATACTTTGGAAGCTTCCTTTTTATGGAAAATAAATTTTATTTGAATTGGATTATCTTTTCTATTATAAGTCCGATGTATCTCCTATTTATCTGACCTAGAATTTAGTGGGATACATAAGTTCCCTAAAAATTTACTTTTTTAAACTTTTATTAACTTCATCGTGTAAGTTTCATCGAGAAGATTGAAAGTTTCCTTAATTTTGAAAATTTAGCTTTATTTATTATTCCAAAATTCTTTTATTTTAATTACAACGCATTCATGGTAATTGATTTTGTATTTACTTCTAAAACATCTTCCGAAAATTGTATATATATATAAATTGTATTACTCACAGCATTCACAATTCTTCACAAATACTTCCAGGATTTATTTACATCTTTCTTTCAGTCTTTGGAAATTTTTTTTAATTTCAGCTATGTAACTTATATCTCAAAGGTGGGAAAGACATCACATGACGTCTTCTGAAAAATAATTGTGTCCTCAACGTTGCTTTAAAATTAGTATTTTGAGTCTTTAGTCAACCAGAACTTTTAGTTCCACACATAAACATAAAAAACAACCACTACAATTGCATAATTCATGCATTATTTATCGATCAGCAACCTTCCCCACTGCTACATAGAGTGTTTACTTGGTTGATGAAAGAAATGGTTGTGACTCTACATAAAATATGATTCTCCTCTAATTGGACATTTATTTTCTGCCAAACTGAGTAAAATAACTTGCACCTACACTTTTCATTTAGCTTTTCAAAGAAAACAAATTTTGTCCACTTCTGTTATATATTCAATTTTCTCTGTTAACCTTTAATCGTATAGAATGTTTTTGTAACATAAACGGATAGAAGAGTCCGAAGGACTCTTAAGCTGAAAATTGAGTGTATACATAAGAAATCCTTGAAAATTCGAACATTTTTTTAATAAAATTCATGATTAGTTAAAAATAAGTGCTAAAAAATTGAATTTGAATTAGTATTTTTATTTTGATTTACGCATGGTTAATAAAAAGAGTCCAAAAGACTCTTCTATCCGGTTAATGGTTTATAATATTCTTAGACTTGAAAAATATAATCACTATAAAATAAAATATTAAATCGACTTGTATTTAAATTCAAAATATTAATTTTAAAATTATTTTGAAATTTTCAAAAATTTTTTCTAAAAAAAATTGGCAAAATTATTTTATATTTTCAATTCAATTTGATAAAAACGTTAATTTATAATTTTTGCTGTCGATTATTTTTTCATATTTTGATCTGATTGCAAATTGGAATTAAAATTCCTCTTTTACTGTTCGGTGTTATTCAAAATTAACTGAATAGAAAGTGGAGTGGTTCAAGATTACCCAGATGAGTTGATTCCAAAATTCTGATTCAAATTGATGATAATTTATTTTACAATTTAATTTATTTATTTTGCAAAATTATATAAGACAGTAATAATAACTGTTCCTATATTTTACAGAATGCCTTTCATGGTAAAAAACACTGTTCCGGATTGAGTTTAAAATAAAAAATTTAAAAATTAAAATTAGGAAAATTTTTTTTTAATTTATATAAAGTCTTTGTGAAAATAAAATTAAAAATTATTTTTTTTTATTGAAAAAAAATTATTGGTTTATGTAAAAAGGTTTTCTAAGTTCTAAATTTTAGTTGTTTTACTGTGTTGTTGCAACATGACAAAAATTGTTGTGAATTAATAAAATTTTACTAAATTGCCTTTTTTGTCATCTTTACTTGGATTTTGCGTGTTTAGTGGAATGCTGATTAAGGCAAAATTGGTGAAAGAATGATATTTGACAAAAATATTCAAACAATCGCCGTTTTTGATTGGTAGTGATATTCAAAATATTTTCAAAAATATTTCGTATTTGTTGAGTGTTTCATTTGATTGTTTTTAGATCGATAGAAGCTCAAGGTCTTTGAATTCAGCCAATTTGTGCTGTGATTAATTTGATCGAGATTAAAAGAGAAATTCTGGTTTATCAATATTTGTGTAATGGGTGCAACGCCACATACATTAGAGACACATCTCGTCATCTCTGTAAACGGATTCATGAGCATGGACGATTGGGTATTGGGAGTAATATTGCTGGAAATTTGAAGGTTTGTAGATTGGAAATGAAAATAAATAATTTTAAAATATTGTGTAGTAATTTTAAAAATTATTGGGAAAGAGTTACTTGTGAGGCATTATTGATTAAATCACTTAATCCGTCCATTAATGTCCAAACAAGTCTCTTCCACTTTGTTGAAAATATTTAATTAGTTATTAGGCGAGATGTTTGCATAATCATCAATTTGCTATACATAAGACAGCAAATTGTTGTTAATTCAGACTGAAGATGGTGGAAAATCCACCGAAATATATTGCAATAAAATTTGATTTTTTAAAAAGTACTAATTTATATGAAAAATTAAAGTTTTAAATTACATTAAAAATTAAATATTACATTCGAAAAATATTTTAAATCTTTTTACTTTAAAATTAAATTAAATTATTTTCAATTAGTAGGAATCAAAGAAAATACCAATCATCCATCAGTGTAGGAGAGGCACAATCCGAATCAACATGAACAATATAAACAAAAAATTCAAAACATTCCTCACAATTATCATTGTCATTTTTAATAAAATATAATGACTATCTTAAAATAGTATTTTTTATAAAATTAATTTTCTGTATATTTTTTCTATAAAGATTTGATTATTTTTTAAATATATTTTTCAATTTTTTTCAGAAATATGTATTTTATATTTTTAATTTGGAGACAATCATCTGTGATGTATTATATATGGACAGAAAACGGTAATAATCGCCTTTCATTTTCAATTCGCCGGTCATTTTAGCGACATCTCTCATCGCATCAACCATTTTATCATATCTTTCAGCCTGTTCAGCTAATTTAGCTCTATACACTTTCGTTTCTCTATCGGTCATTTCGTTTATCAATCTACTTCCTCGCGTTCGTCCGATTTTTAAAAAGAAAAGTCAAAACACGAAACTTTTTAATTGAACTTTAAATTGACATTGACAATTGATTTATTTATTCACATTCCGTTTTTGAACATTGAATTTTTAAAGCTTGATTTAAACTTCACCGTTTTTAAATTGTTTTTTAATAATTGGAATTGTTAATTGTGATTAAAATTCACAAATTAACACACATAGCACACATACTTTAAACCAATCAATTATACATTTTCCTTTCTTTAGAAACACACATTCACCTTTATTGATTATACACACACCACAACATACACTGCATACACTTTCCAATTAAAATTAACCATTTTCAACATAACACACACAACACACATCAAACACAACTCACCACACGACACTCATCACACAAAAGCAAAATGAGGCTCACCATTAACTATATCACTGCTCCAATGAATGACACACACATTGATCGATTAATATCGGCTTCGACAATTGCAAATTTGATAATTTCAATAATTAACTTTAACAACATTCGAAAAAATATCAGAATTTAATTGTAATTGTCGCAATGTCGGAATAAACAGATTTTGTTTAATTATTTAATTTACCCATTATATACATTTTTTAATTTATTTACTTATTTGATTCTATTCACCCAATTTCTCTTTTTTTATTTATTTAACTATTTTAATTTATTCAATTTATCAATTCAATTATGTTTCATTCATGAATTTCTGAAACTGGCAAAAATGCTCGGTCAAATTGGCAATTCTCCGCTCCAATATAGTTGATCATTAGACTATGAAATGAATGTTTAAATGACTCTTTCGATACTCTATTGAGTATTCTTATACGAATTAATTATTCATAATAATGTTTCTGCTTGTATATATAAAAATCTAAAAAAAATTTTTTTTCCAAATTCTTTTTTGCTAAAGAAATTTATTACAATTTTTTAACAAAGTCTAAAAATACCTTCGTTCAAAACTTCTGGTGTGGACAGTTGTCCGGCTTTAACAATACTATAGTGAGTACCAGTACTTGATTAATTATACCTCCACATTTTTAATCACTGGTTACAAAATTGTCAACAGAAAATATTTCCTTGTGTTTTAGCCTTAACATATGTAATTCAAAATTCTATGTGTAAAGAAATACCCGATCATACAAATGTTATACCATGCGTACTATTTTGTTCACAATGTATACAAGTATTCAAAAAATAATACTCCCTCCATACCGAAATATTTTTTACATATTACTATTAATTTTTGTTCCTAAATATTTCAAATTTAGAAGAATGTCTTCGGTGTCTTTTAATTTATCATCATAAATTTTCTTTTTTCGCCCTCAATTTCTTCTCATTGACGATGGCCAAATACAATTTCACTTGTTTAAAGTTGATCATTTATTCATTTATTCATAGTATCGAACTCAGTTATTAAGTTAATTACCACTTTAGAGGAGAGATTAGGCCACATCTGTTTAGAGTACCACATCTGGATTTTTTTGTCCTGGAGCTACAAAGTCACGCTACGGCTCTGGTTGTTCATGATGTTCTTCATTGCAACACTTCCTATGGTATTACTTTCAATAATTTCAAATTATATATAATTATAACTATTAAATTTAAGTTCAATAAAAGTTTTCAATCAAAATAACTGATTCTTTCATGATGATGTGAAGATTGAGAAAGCTGAACATTCGATGGATAAAAATTTTAGCTCTGAATCATATATAATTAATTATAATTCTATGTCATTCTATGCCT
>MQRK01254912.1:31819-43540 GCA_001938485.1 Girardia tigrina
AAAAATAAGACGACGCGTTTCGAGATAATAATAATCTCATCATCAGGTCACAAAATGCTCTAAGCAGGTACACTTTATAGAAACTTGCCAAAATAAATAGCTTTTGGTGTGCTGTTAGTTGTCATAATTATCATGTCTCAGTTACCTTGTAAAGTACGGAACAATAGAGAAAACATATCGTTTTTTCAAATGGCAATTGATAGCTGCCAATGGTTGTTCTGTGAGAATAAAATTGATTGCATTTCGCTTAATTTTAAGGAAAATTGAAATAAAATTATTTTCATCCAATAATTTATTGGATAAATTTTATTTATTTTTGGCAAGTTTCCATATAGTGTACTTACTTAGTGCATCTGCGATTCAAATATGTTTACCTGTGACAATTCGGCGGTACAAAATGATGACTCTAAAGTTTCAAGTTTGAAAAATTTCGGAATCGCTTTCGACCCGAAATCAGTACTGAAGTAATCCGGACAAGTCGATTTCCACATTTTTTTTCTGTGACGCATCTCACCGTACACTTATCATTTTTCGAGTTTCCTAGATTAGCCAGAAGTGGAAATTCTTTTAACTGAGCACTCTCGCCAACGAATTTCCATCACACTTCCGGCACCTAATCCACTTGTATTGCAATTCACCCGAGGAATATGTGAGGAATATTTTAAATTGTTTGAATGTGTAAATGTATTGATGTCGATTTAAGTGTGTTGAACTTAGAATTGTGATTCTCCCACCCAGATGGAAATTGGTATTTTTAAATTTAATAAAAATTATTAATTGTTCCATTTATGACTTCAAACATTGATATAAATAACATGTTTACAATGACATGAGAATTAATATTTTCACAGGTCAACTTTCACCTGAAGTTGAGGAAAAGTGACATTACGGTTGATGTTTATTAAAGAATGCAAGATATTCTTTAATTATGCGTTCATCACGAAATACAAACAGGAGATCATTATCACATGTATGTTGGACAGAGAGTTGAAAAAAAAGCAGAAAACGGTTGTTAAGAGAATAAAGTTCTTTAAAAAGTCTATTAAGAAAAGCATTTGGTTGGACATTCTCACTATTTGAAGATCTTATAGACCTTACTTTATAAGTGTAAAAATCGGATTTTGATTCAATAGTTGTTTATTCACGAATTTTTGTTACTTTTAGAGAATTTAAAGAAGTTTAACTTACAACTGATCTTGAGTTAATTGAAAGTTGAGAGAAGGAAAGTAAAGGTACATTTCAACTGATTTCAGATTGCTGTTGAAGGATTCGAAATTTGATGTGGATACCTTAGTTATCCTAAAGACGCAAAATCATGCTGAACGTATGGTAAACAGTGTTCATTTCATTCTTAAATGACAGTCCTTCCATGTCAATCCATAAGAATTTTAGAAAATTAGGTCATTTTAGAAGCACTGTGAGACTTTGAATAAAAATCTTCAATTAAAAATAATACAAGATGCAGAGTTAAGAGTTTCTCAAAACAAAAAAGCGATACATTTAATGGAGATCATGAAATTTTTAAATAAAATTATGTTTTTTTAAGGGATAATATGATGTAGTTTTTCTTGCGAGCAAAACCTTTTCATTAAGCAGACGCAGAGGAAGTAGGACAAAAAATGATTGGCTGTGAGTCTGAGAGATATTTCCAGAGATATGAAAACAAAGTTACGGTCTTTCGAATTTTCAGGTTCAACAGGAATGTCATGTACTTATAGATGTTTGAAGAAGATTTAAGGGTGGACCAAAATGTGATTTTGACAACCACAGCCTAACCTTGGATTAAAGAAGTTATTACACGTCGAAGACTCGGAACTTTTTTGTTGAAAGATCAAACGTGCTCCTGGATAATTCTTTACTCTCAAACAAAACAAGAAAAACTCATAAGTATGATTATTTTTCATAGTATATTTCTTCATAAATTGCCTCCTAACTAACCCGAATACAATTCCTTAACAATTATATATGTTGTGGAGATGATAGAAACTGAGTTGAACAAAGAATCTAACTGAATTAGGACAATTTATCTCCTGGAATTGTTAAACACGTCTATTCTAAATTCCGAGATCCTCAGTTAGCTGCCCTGGATGCTCATGGTGGTAACTTTGATCTTGTTTATATACTTTTTATTAAATGTTTTTTTTATTAAAGAAGACATTTTAAATATTCTTTTTCCAATATTCTTTTTCAACACCAGCTCTACTGTTGATCCTGAAACATATTTTAAGAAAATATCAAATAACTTAGTTCAATGATTTTTTAAATTTTTCATTCTAATATTTGTTGTTTTTTAGCCTTTAAATTTGTAATTTAAATTTCTGTGTAAAGAAATACCACATTATATAAATGTTATGGATCTAGGTTAATTCCTCGAAAATCAATTCATCAAATGACAATTTATTAAAAACAAATTTTAGAATGAGATATTCTCAAACAACTTTTCTAAATCACACCACAAATTCTTTTTAATGAATAATTAGTATTCAATATTACGTGCAAATCGACGCAAATATTCAGAAATGCTAACATTTTGATCCCACCCAGCAACAACTCTTCTCAAACCTTTCTGTACTATCCCGCTATTTTTTCCTTTGGCGAAGAGGTTCCTAGCCACTAGTATCTTGCTCTAGGCTTACCTCGATCAGACTCTTTTCTTTTTTGATACCAGATATTGGGATGGGTTGCAGATATCAGTAGCTGGAATCCTGTGTCCTCCTTCGATGTTGTTGTTGATTTTAGGAAGAACACTGTTTGGAATTAATAGTAAACGGAAAATTTTTGAAATAGACAATCGAAATTAAGTTAAATTAGTTAATTAAATATAATTTTATAAAATACCGGTTTAACAAAAAAAATAAAACTTTAGTAATTTAGTTCCTCAATTTTTTTTAAGAAATAATTAAATAAATTTATTAAATATAAGTTAAATGTAAATTTAAAAAAAACAAATCGTTTTAATAATGGGCAGAATTTTTCCGGGAATTGAAAATCAGAGTGGAAATTGGAATTATCAGAAGATCAACGCAATCAATCAATTTTTCATTATCTGATAATTAAGTGTGATTAATAAATATAATTTAGTGATGGATATTTGTTCTCCGAGTGGTGTTCCCACAGATTCTAACAAACACCATTATAGCAATTCCACATTGCATGTGCAAACATTGGAGGACGGCGACCCTGACGATGCTATGAACGCCCAATCTACGTGTCTTCGAAGTAATCGATGACTGGCTGCGCTTCCCGAGGTAAAATTTTACTCTTGCAAAGAGCATTAAATTCGACTACGACTTTTGTGGTTGGAACAAAAGCAAGAGCGGGAAGCATTCAAAGCTTTAAAGCAAAATCAGCATCATACCAAAACGGTCCCATCGGAGTTCCAGAACAATATTAAAATAAATTGAAAAATAAATAAAGTCCAGTAAACCGATTTAAAGTCTGACTATTAAATCAAAAAAAATGTTTATATCCATGCTTTTTGCGGGCAAAACTCTGCTTGACCAACAGAATTTTTAATCTTTTATTGTGTTTATTTTGAAAATATTTTTTTAATTAAAATTTCCATAAATTAAACAAAAAACCAATAAAAAAATTATGAAATTGGAAAATCTTTTTTGTAAATTGTAAAATTTTTCCCTTGAAATAATTCGAATGCTCAACTATCACATTAACATAAAAAAATATATTCGTGAAAACGCTAACACATACACCTCTCGTTCATTGTAACATGTATGGTGCATTGAAAATTGAAATTTAGTTTACTTAATTATAGAAATTTTAATTATAAAGATAATTTCAAAAAAAAATAAAAAATTTAAAAAAAATTCTGTTGGTCAAGCAGATTTCTGTCCGCATAAAGAATGGATGTAAAAAAAAATTTTGATTTACTAGTTTAATTATTAAATATCATTTTTTATCACAAATTAAATTTTAATTTTCTTATTTTTCCTTTAGGTTATTCTAAACCTAATCAAATAATTTTCTGCACATTTATGTTGTTTGTTGAAGAAATAAATTTGTCAATGCGGAATATTATGAATGACAAAGTAATTTGAACTGGGGAAAACTTGTTTTGGCAATTTTTTACATATTACAATTTCAATAAAACGAATTGGCCATGTGCTACAAGGCATTTTTATTTGTAAAACCTATTCTCCCCTGCTATATGTAATTCTTAATTCTTAATAATTTTGGCAATAAATGCCATGTGATACCATCAATTCATTTAATCAATAATGTTATAGTCAAATTAAAAAAAAACAAAATTATATTATTATTTTGAAATATAAGAAAAGGCCATAAAGATTGACCCATGATATGAGCTTGTGAGAAAATATTTTTTATGGATGGGAGAGAAATGAAATGTGTTCTGCAGCCGATGCAGCATATAAAATTTGAAAAAATGGTGCACCCTAAGGAGTAAACTTTAAAAAATTCATATCAAAGTTTTTGGAAACAGAAAATACAAAAACAGATGTCAGTAAAGGAAATGAAAGAAAGAAAACACTCAGATGCAGTTTGCGAGGAGTTCTTAAATCCACTTTGAGACATTGTTTTATATGGAGAAGAACATTAAAATCTCATCTCTAATCTACAAAACGTGATCTTTTATGTGAATAATTAGTCAAAAATATAAAGCTTATGTAAAATTATAGATTTTAAATTATAGTCAAATAAAAAGTTTAATTACTTCTTGAGGACATTCTTTCTCATATACTGAACGGTAAATCAGCCAAAAATTATTATACATAACTTACCTGTTTTTAGCAGTTTAAAGTCCTATATAATTATTGGGTTCAAGAGAAAAGTCATTAACGCAAAACTTTATTTCTATAATAATTTAAGTTTTTAAAAACAAATATTTTCGAGGAACTTTCATACTTTCTTTCTACACAAACCATTACAAATATATATAATTTAAAATATATTTCATTTATTACGAATTAAAATTTTATGCTTTTTGTTAAAAATCATAATGTTATTTTATAAAAATTTTGTCGCAAAGATTTTGTTACATCTTTTATTAAATTTCCGTTTTATTATACATTTAAATTTAACCGTTTCTCAATTATATTTCCCCATTCTATGAAATAAAATTTTCATTTAGTTTTCATAATAGTTTTAAAAATTATTTTTATATTTGATAAAATAACGTTTTGAAAATAAAATTAAAATCGCAATTTTCGTTTAATTTAACAACTTTTAAATTACCCTTTTTTTACATAAAATAAAATGTACTTTTTAAAAATAAGAATAAGTTATATTGCTTAAAAAATTGAAAATTATATTTTTAATTGTTTTCATTTAATCCTTTTTTATGAGAGTTATATTTTTATTTTCTCTTAAAGCAATTATATTTTAATTTAAAATTTATGAATTAATATTATTTTTGATTTGTTTTATATTTACACAAAAGTTACAAAATAATTTTCTAGTTATTTATTATTTCCCAAAAATTAAATTATATGTTCCATATGAAATAACAATTTACTTTATTAATAAATCGATTTATTGGTTTTATGTTCACATTAAAAATTAATTTTATATAAATTATTTTTTACGCTATTTTATAAAAATCTTATTTTAACTTAATCTGTAAACTGAAATGTAATTATTGAATTATTAAATTGATTAGATTTCAAATTCGAAAATTTTATGAACTCAAAAAAGCTCCTAACAACAATTATTTCCTATAAAATACATTTAAGAAATCAGTTAAAATTATTTTCTTAATTCTAAAATTACTCATCTTTGAAAAGAAGTATGTACTTTCACTTTAGTTTAATAAAAATATTTTGAACTTTAATAATATTTTAAATGGTCAATAAATACACATTAAAGTCAAAAAGTATATAGATATCTCTGTTCAGGATTAAGTCTGTCATGAATATTACTGAACTAGAAATTAGCAGTTAGAGAAATTGAGATTTGGTAATCTCGGCTTCCATATGTGCTGAAATCATGTTGTCTTCTGGCAATGTGTCATAAAGATGCTCGCGTAGTATGATGATAACGAGGAATGGGGAGACATCTTGTATGACGATGATTGAAGACAATTTTTGTTTTTGTGTCAACTTTATTATAACATGTGTCTACCAACCTGCGACTGTAATTGTCCGAGTTAATTGTTTTCTCGACGAAGAATAGTTTGAAAATCAGAACATATAATTATGAGTGTTACATACCAACCAAAGCAAAATGATCTCATATGATCAAGAGATGCGAGGTATTTTATAGCGATCAATGAGAAGCTACTCAGCAAATTCTCCATCATTACTTTTATCAGTCGAATACAGTGGTCGAAGCAACTGAAGACGGTAGAGAAATAGAAAAAGTATCGCAAAGGCCTATCAACAGACCTTTTGAAAATTCTAGATTCAACCGAGCTAATGGATTTGAATCCAGACTTGACATCGCAGAAGTTTGCTCATTCCGAAACTACAAACTTCAATGTTAAATCTATTTCAACTTTTTCTCAAAATACGGTTCCTAAATAAAATATTTCCCAACTTTAGGGTACCCTGTATCCATTTTCCGGAATTCTCCATATGATCAAAACCAATTTTACCTAGTGAAAACAAACGAAAGCCAATAAATTAATATTAATTTATAAATTCATGAACAAATAAAACTATGCTAAATCTATACAAAATGAAAAAATGGAAATTATTCAAATAAATCGTCATCTCAAAAATAATCACTAGACTGGGAGGGGGATTCAAAGAATCTCATTGAACTTTTGATCATTATTCAAAGAAAGTTCTGTCAAATGATCAATTGGTTCTCTGTTTTCATATTTCTTCCACATCAAATCATATAATGACTCTAAACTCTTTGCATACAAATCACATTTAAACAAAGGGGATAGCTCTCTGTTCCTCCATACCTTGATAAATAAATATCTTTTTTAACAAAAAAACATAAACAATATTTACTTTTGCTTTTATAGTTTTTAAATATGATTTATCATTTCCCAATTTGGTGGCAATTCGTATATATTCAGTTGGAGAACTAGCAATTAGTTCAGTGCAACCCAGTGTATTCAACTGGCTGGCTGCCACTCGGCTGGCCAATGTTTCTCCGGGGAGAGTCACCATTGGACAACCAGACCAGAGCACATCCATGCCAGTCGTGTGTCCGTTACACAAAGGAGTGTCCAAGCAGACATCGGCGATTTGACCTCTTCTTACGTGTTCTTCCTTTGGTGCAACATTACTGAAAATTATTCTAGACTGTGCATGATTTAGCCCCATGTCTGTCACAGCATTGTAGACATTCTGTTCTCCTGCCGTTGGAAATCGCAGGAGCCACAAAACACTATTTGGACAATTCTGAAGAATCTTTACCCACATTTTTAATGTCTCTGGACCGATTTTATACAGTTGATTGAAATTACAAAACACGATAACACCCCGTGGTAAATTATATTGAGTTCGACAAGTCACTATTAGATTCCGTGGAACTTCTTCTCCAGTAGAGGTCTTATTTTGAGTTTGTTGAGTGATTAAACCGTTTTGCAGAAGAATTCCATTTATGTATGTGCTTGGAGAGTTTAATTGAATCTAAATTGGATTTAAACACTTATTTTAAATATACACATTAAATATTCTCAAAATAATATTTTATTAAACGCTAATATTTTTGCAAAAGCCTAAAAACACCAAGAAGTAAAAGGTTTCGTTAATTAATAACCTAGATAAGTTTCATAATTTTAAAATAACCATAAGACAGAGATAATACCACAACGATCTGTATGGAATTGTAACGAAATTCCAGTAAACCTATGCAAAAAATAATAAAGCTCATGATTATATCTGAGGCATAAATTCAGATTCCAAATTCAAAGGTTTAGAAAAGAAAACCTTTTGATTTCATATTATGTCAATTTTTATGGGTATCCAACCAAAATTGCCACAAAACTTGCAATGCTTTGCAGCGGTTGATATTAATAAATATGTCGTCTGTTCCTTAATGCAGTCCGTACATCAGGCTCAGATACATGTGCGCTTAATCACGTTTCTGGTGGTCATGTAGCAGTTAAGCCAGAAAGCACACTGAAGTGTATTTACAACGTGCAATAAACAGAATAGTCATCTTTGGAAATTGCCCACCGTGTTGCATTTAACTGTCATGAAATTGCATCGAAAGACGGTTTATCGCATTCTAATATTTTGGAGGATTAAAACAGTGCAAAAAGAAAGCTTAAAAGCGAAAACCATAACAAGTTGATGGATGGTATCAACATGAGATCCCTTTGTACTGCCGCATTCAATTGTCTGAGTACTTCAGCAAGAACACTTGTTCTAACATAAATTGTTTGCAAATCCCTGATTCACAACAAACTGTGCTTCTATTGTAAACCCACTAAAATGCAACTTCAAACTACAAAACAAGAAACTCGAGCATACACAAGATCAGAAGACCTGCAGAGAAATGACTAGCCACATCCTTCTTAAGTAATATAAGTCATACTTTGGGATCGGATTTGACTACATTACAGGCAATGAACATATCTACACAACTGAACCTGCAAACACATCAATATTATTATAGAATGGAAAAGTCAATGGAAAAAATGTCCCACTTGCTGATCTTTTCGTAGTTATAAGCGAATCGGAGTAGGACAACTCTGCAGGATTTGTTTATAATTTTTTAAGGATTATTTTAGATTTGTAGTAAAATTATAATTTTTGTTTTAAGAAATTATTTTATGATTGTAGTAAAATTTTAGTTAATTCACAAAGATCAAAAATCAAGTTTGAACACAATGTCAAAAATAAAATTTTAAGGATTAGTAAATTAAAGCTCGTATTGTAAGTTAATTTAATGTTTAATCATAAATAACAATTAAAGTTATGAGGAGTTAGTTAATCTTCAGTTCGCTGATCGAAATTTAAAAAATTATTTGGAATTGAAATCGAATTCAAATTCAAAATATTTAAGCATCATCCTAAGTATTAATTTGATTTAATTCATAAAAGTTAAATTATATTAATAAAAAAATTAAATTTAAAAGTTAATCCTGAATAAAATTAAAGTAAATTTGATGTAACTAAAACAAAAATGAAATTTAATGTTAAAAGTAGAAATAAAATGTGACAAATAATAAAATTAATTTTAAAATTATAATCACAACACTTTGTAAATTAAACAAAACAATTATTATGTCATGAAATTAATTTTTACGGCCAGTTTTCTCTGGCCAGTTGTCGCGTACCCTAACGAATCATTTATCTGAGAATATGATACAGTTTTGAATGGTTAGATTCACGGGGAACATTGTATTGATTACAGAATAAATATTGAATATATTTTTTACATTTGTAAAACATATTTGTTCGATTGTTTTACCAAAATTTTAATATATTTGTTTACAGTGTTTCTCTTTTAGTTAATAAACTAATCTTGTTTAATATTCATTTTAGTAGAAGAGAAAAAATGGAGAAAGTTATCTGATCTTTACAATACACTGTCACTTAATTTCAAAGTTATTTGCAGATATCTTATGTAACGCAAAGCCCCTTGTGGGAGTTATTCGAAAAATAAGTGATGCCGTTTTAGCCGATATTCATTATATTAGGTCGATGCATAAGTTTCCGGCCTTTGATAAAAAAGGGATATACTTCTTTAATTGTCCCCAAAATCCACGTGTTTATTTTTTTATTATTCTGGGAAAGGATACCAATAAAAATCACATGGGTCACTGTATATTATTTATGTTTAATCTTTGCAAAAAGGCGTCGCAAGCGAAGGATGAAATTTACCAAGCATATGGTACAGGTTTTGTAGGCAATCCTAAGTTCAAGAAGGGCGAATTCAACCTGGAGGACCAGCCACAAAGTGGTAGATCAAAAGAAATGGAGGACGAAGAGCTTCTGGTTCTCTTAATAGAGGATGATGGACACTCAACCCGTGAACTGGCAAAGCGCGTCAGTGTTAACCATTCGGCAGTCCTACGGTGTCTGAGAGCTTTAAGAAAGGTGCAGAAAGCAACAAAGTGGATCCCACATGTTCTCTCTTCCCGAAACAAGGACGATAGGATGAATATCACCTTTGCTCACCTCACCCGCCACCGAAGAAAATCGTTTTTATGGAGAATCGCACTGGGGACGAGAAATGGATTTATTATGATAATCCAGAACAAGAGATAATGGGTAGACCCCGGAACTCCATCAACCTACACCCCAAAACGCAATATTCATGGCAAAGAGGTCCTTATGTGTATATGGTGGGATATGAAGGACCTTCTTCATTATGAGCAGTTGGATCCCGGGCAAACGGTTACCGCACAACGATATTGTGATCAGCTATCTAAGCTGAACGAAAAAATCAGCGAGCTAAGGAAATATGTGGGCCATAGTGGACGCAAGGCCATTCTGTAGCATGATAACGCTAGATCACATATTGCCTCGGTGACGAAAAATAGGATTTTAGCGCTTGGATGGGAGGTTCTACCGCATCTGCCCTATTCACCGACAGATTTTCATATATTTCGGTCTCTCCAATATTATCTCACTGAACAAAATTTCAAAACACGCGATGAAGTCAAGAAATGCATAGATGACTTCATTGATTTGAAAGATGAAGACTTTCACCAAAGGCATCTATTTATTACCACAAAGATGGCAAAAGACCATAGATGCTAATGTTGAATACTTTGAAGATTAATCGTTCGACACTTTGCTTTAAAAAATAAATAGCTTTAATTAAAAATAGTCGGAAATTTATGCATCACCCTATTACTTACATAAATTGTACATTTCATTCTTCACTTCTTTTACAATTTTTGGAGTAATTCAGTCATCGAAAATGCTCTAGTACCAACTTTATGAATCCTTACATATAGCATGTATGAAATATAAAGTAATTAGTTTTTTCAAAGAGTATTATCATAAATCTTTTTTAAAAAATCTATGAATTAGTATACGTAGTCATACAAATACACTGCTATTGATTAGAACATGAAAAAATATGATTAAAAGAAATAGATCAATAGAAAAAAAGAATAATAAAATCTGAAATATCAAAGTCTTATTTCTAAAAAATGTTACAGAAATTTCAGTAATTAAAACAGGATTATTTTTTGGTTAATTTTTATTTGTTGCATCTTTTATTATTTTCAAGAAAGTACTACATATTTTCCAGGAGCTATAAAATTCCGTATGAAAACACTCGATAAATGAGTGATCCTTTGAAATACAAAAAGTAGATCTATATTTTATTTTTGAAACGAAATTTATAAGCATGAAATATTTTGTAAAATATAACATTATATTTTCAATAATATGTTTTTCCAATTTTGAATTCTGAAATGGCAAATGTCAGCTGTAAAAGAATGTCATAATCCTCATACCAGAGATATTTAAGGAGGAAGATGAAAGAGAAAACGAGACATTTGTAGTGTGAAATTAATTACTGTTAATAAGTTATTCCGGATAAATAATTGGAATAAATAATAAAATCAAATACTGAAATGGTCCTGGTTACGGATCGCTCTGGGTGGGGGCTTATATCGAATTACATTTTGCCAGCCCGAAAGTGAAATCATACCTTGTCAAGAAGAATAGATTTAACGCGATTTCAGTGTGATAATAAAATGAAAGATTTTGGATTCATATTATGGAGTTATTTACAGATTATTTATTGTTACTTTTGCTATATTTGTGACTTTATTTATTCAGTGTTATGATTATTTTTTATTTTTATTCTTTTTAAAACTCG
>MQRK01254913.1:251-11112 GCA_001938485.1 Girardia tigrina
GAATCAATCTGGAGATTAATTGGTCCGAGTTTGTGGCAAAGGCCGCCATATTAGTGGTTCTTGGAAACTCGTCAGAATTATTAATATCAGACATTAAAACTTTTATTATACCACAAAAAATGTTTAAATCTAATATTTAAACAATTTTTTTTGAGAAACTATTTATTTCATAAATCTTAAACCGATATAGATAAAAATACATATAAATATTCATATTTACTTTTTTTATTATTTCAATAATTACGATAATACTTTAAAATATTTAATCGTTTCATTTAATTTTATTACTTTTTTTTAAAATCGTTTCACATAAAAATTATACACTTTTTTACTTTTTATATTATATTAAAACTCTCAAAAATTTTTATTAGCAATTTAATTGATCTTAATTTTAGTAATTTTATTTTTTCGAATGTTACATATTTAATTATATAAAAAAAATTTAATTTGTACATATTTAATATAACTTTATTTTTTCGAATGTTACATATTTCAGTATATAAAAATTTTAATTTATACATATTTAATATAACTTTCAAAAATTTTCCTAACATTTTTAATTCCTAACAGTACATTTTTTCATGTTTTTGTTTAAGTATGACCTCAATTCTTGATCTTTTACGTGACATTTAGAAAATGTCGAAAATCTGCAAAAATAAATTTTAGATGGGTGTAAATCCTTAAAATCTAGGACAGCTTACCAGATGTCTCAATAACCAATTAATAAATATGCACAAATTATGAATTTAACAAAATTGTGATTACGATTTATTCAATTTTTTATTATTTGGTTTTTTTCAGTTTTGAAATTTTAGGATTTTTTAATTTTAAAATTTATCAAATTTTATTTTTTTCGTTTTACTTTAATTTTCGGACTTAAAAAGTAAATAGAAATAAATTATATTCAAAAAGGACTATAAAAGGAGAAAAATTTTAAGAAAGGGGACACATCAAAAAGTTTATTTATTAATAATAAAGGGAAAATTTGGAAAGTGTATTTTAGGGAAAGATTGTTGATCAATATCTGCCTACGTGGAATTAATATTTGAAAAGATACCAGCTGAACCAATACAGCTGTTCTGACATAAAAAAGCAAAGGAAAATTTGAGAAACCACCTCATCGGTTCAAGTACGAATTAGCACCAAATTATATAATTTATATATTTTTGCTTAAATTATATTTTTATATACTAAATAATCCTAGTAAGAGAATACTCTAATCGCATTATCCAAAATATAAAATCAGTCTATAAGGTTTAAGTTTTTGCTTTAAAATATTCTGTAATTGTTATAATATAGTGAATAAATATTTATAAAGAGATTTCCGTATTTTTTTACATTTCGTTTTTATATTTTATTAAGTCCCCTCGATACGCCAAAATTTTTTAAATGATTTTATTCTTTGTACAAAATTTTGTCACTGCAAAAATGATATTAAATTTTTATTTATTTTATTCATTATTATCAAATTAATTACTTGATTCATTTTCGCGAATTTTTCGGGTCACTATAAAAATCAAATTAGGAAAATGTTAAAAAAAATTTAAACAATATATATAATGAAAAAAATTGGATAATTTTTTGTTATTATGCGTCTCTTGCCTTGTTGGTCTTTTGCCATGACACTAACTCTCCTACCCAAATGCTAGATTGAAATTTTAAGTGTTTTGTAAAGTGGATTAATAGGACAGAATTTCAAATTAAAAAATTAATTTATAAAACAACTCAAAATTTATTTTTACTTACAATAAATTAAAAGTGTATTCTTTAATATTGATTTGAAAAATACCATCTATAAATTAGTATTTTAATGAAATTCTGTCCAAGTTATGTGAAATACAAAATACTAAAAATATCAATCTAACAACTTGTTAAGAGTGTCATAAATTCAAGAATAAAATAACTCCCAGAATACAAAACATCATCGGAAATATTCCCGTAATAAATAAGAAAGTATTTGTTTTGGTACAAGTTAAAATTTCTTGTTAACAAAAATAGATGTTCTACTTTATTAAGAAATATTTTCGTTAAAAGATTTTGGAATTTATTAAAAATAATTTTATTAAATCACAAAGTATATTGTATAAATATCGATTTTTATAAAGTTTTGTCGTTCTTAAAAAGAATCACATCTAATAAAATTGAAGTTTTATAACATCCTCATTTCCGATTGTTTAAATCAATCAATTAAATCAAATTATCAGTTTAATCACAAGGAATAAAATTGTTAATATTTTTTTGTAAGTTTTTTTATTAATCATTCGATCTTCACACATCCACATTTATCCATATAATTGTTCAGAAAATGCAAATTTTCGCTAAAACTATGGACGGTAAAACCGTGGCATTCGAGATTCAAAAAACGGAACGAGTGTCGGATATAAAGAAAAAGATCCAGGAGAAAATCGGTCTGGCTCCAGACGAACAGAAGCTCGTATTTCAAGGAGGAATATTGGAAGATGACAAAACTGTGGACGAATATCAAATTGCAGAAAAATCTGTGATCAATGTCGTTGCTCGCTTGCGTGGCGGATCATATGAGTGCTGAATGGTCAATGGAACACACATAGATTGATTACCGAAAATAATATTTGATCTACAGTTTTGAGTTGTTTTCTTTTTGAAGTGTTTTATCGCTTGTTGAATATAGATCCATAACAAACTGTGCTTAAATTGTGACTTATATGTTAATTGCACATTATGTTGTTATTATTATAAACCGTTTGTGATTCAAGGAAGAATTATGACTTGATTAGAAGAGTTTGACAGCATCGCTGATGATTAGAAGTACTTGTGATTTCATTGTCTCAATCATAAAAATAAATTCAAGGGATAGAAAGAGGACGCGTTTCGAGATAATAATCACGTAATCAGATCAATCCGCACCGTGTATTTAACAGGCAAGTTATACGAGAAAAAAATAACCCTTGGTAGCTCAATATCTTAAATGTAATAGAGAGAACTGTCAAATTCACCATTCTACCACCAACTCCACCTGTAGGTACTAATAAATCACCGATGTTGTATAGATCGGTGTGTAACAGATATGCAACAGTGATTTACAATGTGATATGTTAATAGTTAGAGATCCTGTAAGAGTTACAACGGTTTGTTACAGAAGTGTCACACCATGTTACGAAGGGTTAATTAAAAAACATTGCACCAAGAAATCATTGGATTAAATGAATTTATTTCATTTTTCTTAAGCATTAAACAAAGTACTTCAAACTCGATTGATTTCATTCTCGTAAACCAACCATTGGCAGCTATCAATTAAAATGTGAGACAGGTATGTTTACTCTGGTGACCAGACAATTGCGAATATAAAAAATTGCGTAAGGAACAATTTGTGAAGATTAATAATGAAAATTTCATTATCGACTGCATAAAATACGAAATATATATATATATATATATATATATATATCGCTCATTTCATTATGAAATGATTACACCTATACACAATTCAAATAGTTCACATATTCTGGTTAATTAACAGTTAAATATATTAAAGTAACAAGCGAAAAATCAAAAGAAATAAAAAGATTCATTAAACATTTATTGAAAATTAATTTGATTAAAATTATTTGGCCCCCAATATTGTATTCATTGACTTTAACCTATGAGGGTTTAGGGTTATGGATTAATTCATAATATTAAATAATCAATTTTTTAAGTTATAAACTTTTTTTGTACGCAATTGTCACGTAACCATTTATTCTATAGTTCCGTAATTTACAAGGTAACGGAGACATGATAATGATAACAATTAGCACTCACCAAAAAGCTAATCTTTGAGATGAAACTTCTCATACAATACAATTCGACTGAAATATCTCACCCAATGGCAATCTGAGAGAACAGTATGATAACTCGTGAGTAAAAATACTGTTATTTCAAACATCAATTGATAGCTGCCAATCGTTATTTTGTGAGAATGGAATTGATCGCGTTTGGTGTATTTTCTTTTAATTGTTACATAAAATGAAATAAATTAATTTTAATCCAATGTTTTTTAGTTATTATTTGTTCCCGTATAATGTATTAGTTTAATGCATAGTGTGATCTGATGATGGGTTTATTATTACGAAACGTGCTGTCTTCTTTTTATCCCTTGTACATAGATTTGCATATAAATTTTACTTTGCTACGGTTTACTAGTTGGTATTTTATCAACTCCATTTTCATAATGAAATCTTCAAAAAAAGACATTTTCAATCAAATTTAAAATCATTTTTGTAAATTTTATAATTTTTACTCAATAAAAAATCTTTAAAAAGTTTTTTTAATATATTAATGAAATAAATTTGAATTTTAGTTATTTCTGTTATTTATTTGTAATCATTATATCATAACTATTTATATGAATAATTGGTAAATGTAAACTGAGTATTTATATTAATAAAACCGTCTGTATGTTAAGTATGATAGCGAAATATAAATAACCTGATACATTTTCAAATCAGGGGATGGCAACGGGATCAATAAAGAATAAAAAATTTTAATTCATTATATCATATTGATAAATGTTTTTTTTATTTTACAAGTATTTCTAGACAAAAACATAATATTGCAAGATATTGTAAAATGTAATATTGGTTAGAGTCAAGATCAGTAACTAAAACCAACCAATACACCAGGGGTGCCCAACCTTAACTTTATGCGGGTATCTTGAAAATTAAAAAAAATTGGCGAACCACATTACATATTGCATTTATAAACAAAATTCACAAAAAAATATACATATATTTTGTTTTTAAAACATTTATTGACATACATATACATGTGTTACAATTATTGAATAGGTAAAATTTAATAATTTTATTAAATGTAACACTTGACACTGCATGTCGCTAGCCAGTTTATTGTATTCTGGGATATATTGTGTTATGGCTAATTTCATACAGTCATTGAGATGTTCGTTTGTTTTAGACCGGAACTTTGATTTTAACAAATTCATTGTTGAGAAACCACTTTCACAAAGGTAAGTTGATCCGAAACAGGAGTGTAGCCTTTGAAAAGTTTCTTTTAAAAGTCGATATTTTTTCTCGTCTACAAGTACACAAAAGTCTGTTTGTAACATTCTTGTTTTTAATTGTAGATCAGACTGAAAATCAATTTGTTGGGTATTAAATTATCTTTAATATAATTATTTACTTTTAAAACACAAATCTTAAATCTTAATCTTTAATCGTAAATCTCTATTCTTTATTCTTTAATCAATAATCTTTAATGTGAAATCTGTGATCTGACTCCAATCAATCAGAAAGGACTTCCAACATAAATATATGAATAAAGAACACAAATTCTTTTATAAAACTATTTCAAATAACAAAAATTAACAATTCAAAAATAATAATAATAATTCAATTCTTGATGACAGAATACCAACACAAATCAATATTTCGTGCGAGTTAACAGATTACAGTAAAGACTGTGAATCTCTCAAAATGAACGATATTGTACTTTTTAGAATAAACCTATTTCTCCCAAACAGGATACTTATGGTTTAACAATATTTTAAAAGAATAAAATAAAATAAATTTTAATTTACGTTACTTGTTGCAGTGACTTCTTCTTTTAGTAAATTTCTTGCAGATATTTTTTGGCAAACTAAAACTAAATTTGCTGCTGTTTATATAGCAGTTTTAATCAGCCTTGAAAATTGATGAAGTAAAACAAAGACTAAAATATTTATAATTTTTGATGAAGTAAAACAAACATTTATAATTTTTAATTCCAAGTTTTGTTAAACTAAATATTATTTTGTTTGAAATTAATAATTTTACTAAAAGAATTATTTAAAAATTTTCTTTTATAAAATTTTATCAAAAGTGTTCATATGTATATTTCGAACCCTAACAAATTATATCCATTTCTAAATTACTAGAATTTTTATTTAACATGTTTGAAATTTGTTGCGACATTTCAGAAATATTTGTATACACAAATGGATTTAAATTGAACGAAGCAATGGGCTGAATTTTACAAAAATCAGAAAATCTAATATCCAAATTATTTTTGAGATCGACGAGTTTTTTGGAATATCTCATTGTATAAATGTCAATATAATTCTTTGAGCAATTTTCAAAGTTTTTAGTGACAAAAGTTACATTCCTCTATTTGAGATATCCACAAATTTAGTTTCGATTTAAAACCCTGATATTCCTAGTTAATTTAACAATAGTTTTTTCCTTACCTTGAAGTTCAAGATTTGATCTCTTCAATTTTGCAGTTATGTTTATAAATCAGATAACCAGTCGTGATCGTAGAGTTCGTCAAAAATGTCGTTTCTTGATTTTAAAAATTCTTTTATTTCTGGAAGAAGCTCTAAGAAGAAGTTCCATACTCAGCATCAAGTTCATCAGTCATCATCTTGACCAATCGACTCTGAAGTGGTCTGGCACAAAAAGAATTTACAATTTTCAAAACTGTTTTCATCACATGTTCATAATGTAAAACCTTTGTACACAATGCCTGTTTATGTAGGCTGCAATGTTAGTTAAGAAAATCTGGGAATTCAGTATCCTTCTTACAAAATGAGATGAATCCAACCCCAGAACCAATCATGGCAGTTTGTAGGCGCCGGCTCTCTCCCTTCACAGAGACAGAAGATCGCCACCGTAAATGACAGGTCGGCCATAGCGTTGATTGATTCGGGATGTTCGAAAACGGTTATTTTAAAAGGGTTAGTTAGTGATTGTATGTTGTTTTCCGACGGATAAAGTATGGTTTTGGCGAATGGAAAGGGTGTTAGAGTGGGTTCGGATGAAGTGCGGTTGACTATAAATGGCAGGATATTTAGGGTGGAATCTTTGGTCATGGAACATTTGCCGTATGGTCTAGGGATCTTAATAGGTATCGATGTCTATCGATGGTAAATTTGGCGGCCTGAGAATTAATAATCTTGTTTTTGAGTTTTGTGAAGAAGAAATTAAAGGAAAAGATAGTAGCTTGAGTTGTACTGCATCGGATGCGCCTCTTGTTAGCATAAAAAAGCATAATTTTGAGATTGAGTTTAAGGAAAATTGGTCGATTAATTTTTATCCCCGATTCTAATCTCTACAAGCTCCTTCATTATTTCCAAAATATTTTTCTCTTTCGAGAATGCACTTCTCTTTCTTGTTTCCCAGTTGTCTCTTTGTGTTTTCTCATATTTGTTTATCGCCTCTGAAGTCATGAATGCTGTAACTAATATTGCTTTTCTTTCTTCCTTAAACCCCAAAATCTTTGAATATCTCTCAAACCTTATTAGGAATTCTTCTAATTTTGCTTCTGACCCATCGAATGTCTCCGGTCCTTTGATAATTGGTGTCACGTGGTCGTGTGTCGCCATATTAAGAACATTTAGACAAGTCTCATTTGAATTTTTATTGCAATTATATTAGAGTCATTACAACTCTCAGAAGGTCTTTCATCGTTTGCTATCATTCTAATTGGTTTTCTTATTTCTGTTTTTACTCATGATTATTCGAAAAATTTTTCTAAGTCATTTTTTAAAATATTTAACCTGTAAAAAATATTAATTAAATAATAATAATTTTTACCATTTCTCAATAAATCCCAAAATAATAAAAATATCATCAAATTATTAAAAATGCATTTAATTTAAATTTTACTAAAAAATACTAAACTTAATTTTAATTGTGAAATTAAAAAATGAACTTATCAAATGATTATTTTATGTCAGGAATCCTTTATGTCAGAATCTGTGGGAACAGCACTCGGAGAAGAACAAATATCCATAACTAAATTATATTTATTAATGACACTTAATTATCGGATATTGAAAAATATTTGGAATAGTTGATTGATTGCGTTGATCTTCTAATAATTCCAATTTCCACTATGATTTTCAATTTCTGGAAAAATTATGCCCATTATTAAAAGAATTTGTTTCTTATTTAATTTACATTTAACTTATATTCTATTTCTTTAATTATTTCTTAAAAAATTTGTGGAACTAAATTACTAAAATTTTATTTTTTTGTTAAACCGGTATTTTATAAAATTATATTTAATTAACTAATTTAACTTAATTTCGATTGACTATTTCAAAATTTTTCCGTTTACTATTAATTCCTAACATTCCCCTTTCTTTAAAATTTTTGATCTTCTCCACATTTCGTACTATTTGTTTTTTTATTTTCGTCCTGTAATCGATAACTTCTGTCGTGAATCTTCTCCACTATCCTATAATGTCCCTCATATTTGTCATCCGCTTTAGTCCTTATCTTCTTCTTCACCCATACCTTGTCTCCGATATTAAATGAGTGGCGTGTAGTTGTTTCCGTATATTCCTTCTTCTCCACCGACGGTGATCTATTGTTACTATACCATTTTTATCTGTCAATTTTCCTTCCGAAAATTATCTCCGCCGGGCTTTTCCCATTGTTTTCTGTCTTGTCGCGTTCAATATAAATTCCACCTCAGGTAACATGTCTGCCCAACTCATTTTGTTCCTTTCTTTGAGGCTGGCTTGAATATATTCCCTGATGGTACGGAATTGTCTCTCCACCATACCATTAGTGTTATGATGGTATGGACATGAGAATATTAATGGAATTCCGAACTACATCATCAGTTCTTGTATCCTATGCGATTCAAAATTTCTGCCACAGTCCACATGTATTTCTTTGGGTGCTCCGAACTTCAAGATCCACTTCTTCAGAATTGTTTCAGTTATTGTTTGCTCGCCCTGTGTTTTTATCTCAGTCAACACTACATATTTGCTCAAATGATCTATTATGGCTAATATATATCTTTCCTTCTTTACCGCCTCCTTCCATGGTCCACAGATATCGATGTATACTTTTTTCAAACAGTTCTGTAGCTATTATCTTAATAGTTTCTTCCTTCGTTTCGGGGTGTCTATCTTAGTTCGTTGAATTCTATGCATTCTCCGACCACTTCCTTCATTGTCTTCTGTTCTTATTCCATATCGACTTTGTCCTTCAAGTAACGGTAAACTTTCTCCGCTCCCGCATGGCATAGTAGTCTGTGTATTTGAATTATTAGCTCTCTTCTTTTTGGTTTTGTGATCCATTCCTTTAGTGCTCCTTTTGTCTGACTCCTCGTTGTTACAGCCAGTAATCTTGTCTTCGGTTTATCTACTTTTACATCCTCATGTGTCATTTGACACTGTGCACAAGTTTCACATGTACTTCTCGATAACATGTTAGCATTTCCATGTAGTTTCCATTTCCGGTAAACCAGTTTTATATCTAGACTGCTCCGGTAATTTATCCACGTTTGGAACTGTGGGGTTATAGGTTTTTTCGTATTTACCATGAACGTGATGGTTTTATGATCTGTCCTTAATTTAAATCTTTTCCCATAGAGGTAATGATTAAAAGGTTGGCAAAAATAGTATAACGTCAATAACTCCTTCCTCAGTAGTAATAGTAGCCTTCGAACGCCCGCACCCGCAAAAAACCCCTCTTTTACAAAAACCCAAATTCCCCAATTCTGACACGATTTCGCTATAAAAACCTCTAAAAGTAGCTCACGGGGGTGATTTTTTGATATTTTTAGATAATTATCTACTTTTTATATTTTAATCATAATTAATCAATTACACATTTTTGGTATTTCTTAGTATGGTTTTAAAGAAAAAAATAAAAACAGATCGAAGGATCATTTGGGTTTTTGTAAAATAGGGTCGTTGCGGGGCAGGCGTTCGAAGGCTACTATTACTACTACGATTTTTAGAAATTTTAGAAATTTTAAGAATTTTAAGAATTTTTAAGAATTTTAGAAATTTTAGAAATTTTAGAAATTTTAGAAATTTTAGAAATTTTAGAAATTTTAGAAATTTTAGAAATTTTAGAAATTTTAGAAATTTTAGAAATTTTAAGAATTTTAGGAATTTTAGAAATTTTAGAAATTTTAGAAAATTTTAGAAATTTTAAGAATTTTAAGAATTTTAAGAATTTTAAGAATTTTAAGAATTTTAAGAATTTTAGAAATCCTTCAAGAACGGAATTACTATTAAGAAATTTAAAAAAAATGTATCTTAAGAAAAAATTCATTATATTAAAAATTTTGTTTTAAAAATTGATTATATTAAATTTTTTCTTAAAAATTAATTATATTAAATTTTTTCTTAAAAATTGATTATATAAAAAAATTTTGTTTAAAATAACGTTGTTTAAATTACTATTGTTAGTTATTGTAATACAAAACAATAACACAAAAACAATAACACAAATCAATAATGCATAAAATGAACAATGGTATGAATTATTGATGTTTAATAGTATTTTTTATATAGTAATGTTTGGATGTAGATAGAAGCGAAAGAAAGGATGTAGATAGAAGCGGAAGAAAGTATTTAGATAGAAGCGAAAGAAAGGATATTTATAAAAATGGATTAATTTTTTAAGGATCCAAGGTTTTATTTTAAATTGTAAAAATTTTTCTGAAAATGAACACTTAATTTGAAGAAATAAAAGAAATTTATGATTATGATTTTTGTAAAAAATACTTTAGAACCTTAATGTTACAAAAACTTGTGAGAAAGAAATAAATGAATTAAATGAAAAAAATATCTTTTTGATTGTGAGTGTTATCTTTTGTTGATGACTTTTATTAAAAATAGATTTAGCGTGGGAATATATATTAAGAAACATAAACTTATTTTTTTCAAAATAAAATAATAAAATAAAAATGAGTTCTAATAGAATATATAAAGGTCTTAAAGATCAATTTTATTGCGATTTTTGTAAGAAAAAAACTTTATGTACTGTGATTGAAGTAGATAAAGAGTGTTCGGCTTCCAATTTGGGTGTTATGTGTTCGGGGAATTGTGGTTGTACTATTGCTAAATGGAGATGTCATACTTGTTTAAAAGAGAGCTAAT
>MQRK01254914.1:6262-22761 GCA_001938485.1 Girardia tigrina
ACATATTCCAATGAGTATTTATCAATTGATGAAAATAAAATTGTTTTTTTGGATGAGATGGGAGTTAACTGTTCTTTGAGAATCGGTTATGGAAGGAGCCTTGTTGGTTCGCCTGCGAAGAAAATTTTGCGTTCCATCAGGAGCAAGAATTATTCAATATGTGCTGGTATTTCAAAAAATGGTATATTACATTTTAAAACTCAAAATTCTGCATATAACAAAACGACATTTTGTGATTTTTTAAAATAAATTTTTGAAAAAATGAATTTAATGAATTTTAGAAATTACACAATCATCATGGACAATGTGGTGTTCCACAAATCCACAGAAGTAAGAACAATTATTGAAGAAAGTGGACACAGTTTGTTGTTTTTGCCACCGTACAGTCCGCAGCTTAATCCAATCGAAGAATTTTTTTCGAAATGGAAACAACACGTAAAATCTGCAAACTCAAACACCGTATCTGAACTTGAAAATGCTGTATTGAACGGGGTTGAATTGATTACATCCTCAGATTGTGTTGGTTTTTTTAATAATGTTAGACAATTTGCATTGAATGGTGTGAGACGAGAGTTGTTTTAGGAAGTAAAAATTGTATTGTCTAAAACATTTTTAAGTGTCGATATAATTATGTTGTTTTGTATATTTAAATAAAAAATCTGCAAATATGTTTTTTTGTAATTTTTTAGTGTTATAATTTTTAATGTTTTGTTTTTATAAAAGTTATACTACATTTGTTTTTGTTTTGTTAAATTTTATTGTTAATATTTTAAAATATTTTCTTTGTTAAATGGTAATTTAATTTAAAATTTTTTTTATTTGTAAGATGGATGTTTGCTTTTTTAAAATTTTTTGTTAATTTTATTTTTTTTATTTGTTAATATAGTTTTTTTATTTGTTAAAATAGTTTTTTTATGTGAGAAACCCTGTAAAATGACGTTTTTAAATTTATAAAAAAAATATCCATTGTTTTTCAAATTTATTATAAAAATATTTTTTATATCAACGGTGCATTGGGCGATGGAACCACAAACGAACGTATGTTACAACGTTGGTTCAAAAAATTTCAAGAATGAGATGAAACTGTCAAAGATGATGATGGCCGTGGATGGAAACCTGGCTATTGAAAATGAAAATTTGAAGGCTCTCGTAGAAGCAAATCCACGCACAACAGTTCGAGAGCTTGCGGAGGAACTATGTGTCACGATAGAAAAAATTTCAAAACATCTGCGTGACATTGGAAAGACGAAAAAGCTGGATAAATGGATTCCATACGAATTAAATGACAATCAAAAATTCGTCGTTTTGAGGCATCGTCTTCACTTCTGCGGAACAAGAATGATCTGTTTCTGGACCGAATTGTAACTTGTGATAAATAGTGGATTCTCTACGACAATCGGAGACGTCCTTATCAATGGTTAGACCACGATTAAGCTCCGCAACCCTTTCCGAGGCCCAAATTGTATAAAAAAATGATGGTGACTGTTTGGTGGTCTGCAGCCGGTTTTATTCACCATAGCTTCCTAAATCCAGGAGAAACAATTACGATAGAGAGATACTGTCAGGAAATTTTCAAAATGAACCAGAAACTCCAACAACAACAACAACAACCAGCATCAGTCAATAGGAAGAGGCCTATTCTTCCCCACGATAACACTCGGCCACACATCCCACGTCTGACAATGCAACTGTTGAGCGAACTTGGCTACGAAACTTTGAGTCATCCACCACACTCACCTGACGTCTCGCCTACTGATTATTACTTTTTCAAACATCTTGACATTTTCCTCCAGGAGAAATACTTCAAAAATCAAGGTGATGCTACAACTGCCTTCAAAAATTTCATCGCCTCCATAAAGCCAGAATTTTATGCAATCAGAATAAATAAACTTGTGCAATGTTAACAAAAGTATATTGATGCTAATGGTTTTTATTTTGATTAATAAAGTTGATTCTACGCTGAGATATTTGTCTTTAAAGATTAAGGTTAAAAAACGACATTATTTTTTAAACAACCTAATACAATGCTTTTTGCACTGGATTTAAATGTCAAATATATTATTCAAAAATTTTATGGGTTACGACCATTTGACTTTGTCAATTTTAAATATAAATAACTCAGTAGGAGCGTCTTATCAAAAATGGTTCTCTTTAACTTTCTATCATAATATTAATCGAAACTATTTTTGTAGAAATATAATCTTGTTCCCTCGAAACTTTCAACAAGTTCGAACTCAAAACCAAACCCCAATTGTAGAAAACCAGTCCTCAAAAAGTCAAACAACAAAGCTCGAAAAACTGCACTAATTAAGAATTAAAAAAATTGGAGAATTCGAAATGTGAATACCAGGGAAAAACATGGTGGACGATTCTTGTTTTGTGTTGCATGTAAATTACTACGATGTTGTATTGTACACTGTAAATAGGAATAAAACAATTATTTAGAATTCTCGCTTTTACGTTTGTTATGCGAGAATTAATTTTTATGCTAACGAACGATCGACCCGGCGATGGATCAAAAACTTTCCGTAATTGAGGAACTTCACCTCGCGAAGGATCAGGTGAATCACGACAAACTAAATTTCTTTCCATTGAAGATGATATTGGTATAATGAATACGAGATTAGTAATTCGTTAATCTATTTAGATATCAGGCGTACTGTGACTATCGGGAACACCACAGATCATCGGGTCAAATGCATCGCCAGCAGCATAGACCATGTCAAAGTAAATCGTAACATATAGAAATACAAGTGTTGTAGAGTAGAAATCTCTTTTTCCCATGGATAATTTAAAATTATTAAAAAACACGTAGTTTCAATGCCAGACCTCAAACATATGCCAAAAATATAAGTATTTTAACCATTAGAATTTTTCACTAAATTTTAAAGTATTACGGATATTTTTATTAATTTGATAATACGAGGGACAAAATACATAGAAAAAATGATGTTGGTTTTATTTATACAATGTCTGGTCGTACTAAAAATGAAAATAATTACTTCGGATGCTTTTTTGGTATTCTTCCATTTACCTGATGTATACCCAAGCTATCATAACCGCTTAAGTTTGCTTTGGAGCACTTTCAAAGACAAAATGATCAAAGATATTCTTTCTTCTTTACATTAATAAAGCTATCTTTACATAAAAATTTATTTCCATCGATATATATAATGAATACAAAATTATGTTTATCAAATATAAAGTGTTTAGGTTCAAGTGATAAATAATTATTTTAGTTTTCAGAAGATTACGTTTTCTGTCAGATAAAAAACATCAGAAAAATACAACTTATCAGTTTTACGGTGGGAATTCGTTTCCTGTGTTACATATAAATTCCTAAAACCACATCCATTAAAATTGCCTTTTCCCATAAACAACATTGAGTTGTCAGTCATGTTTTTTAACTTTATTAAATTAAAAAAAACATTTTACATAAAAAATGCGTAAATGACAATCATTAATTTGGAGGGACTTATGCCAAAGAAATTTTTAGTTTTTATCCAAATAATTTAAACATTCTAAAGCAAACTGTGAGACATTTTGAGATTGAGTATGGTATCACCATAATGGCTCCAGTGAGCAGAATGTTGCTTAGGAGTACCGAATTGAAATATTTATTGCCATTGATGGTTGCTTAAATATTATGCCCTTTTTAATTATAGGTCATATTGTATGACAATATGAATTAATTATAAAATGGTGACCGAATAATTGGATAACTGACATTTGGGTAATGGATAATTGAGTAGTGGGACAATTAGGTAAAGGGACATTTTGATAACTAAAAATGATTAAAAAGGAAAATCAAAGAATTTTTGAATTAAATAATTTCTTTCTGTGACAAAACATGAAACAAATATTTAAATATAATTTTACTTAGTTTATTATTAACACTATAATGTACATCAATTCTTTACAAAATAATTACAAAGTATTACAGTCCATTAATTATTTTAGATTAAACAATCTCCTGAAAAATTTGATATTGTTAGGTTCATTGACACTGTTTCGTATTTCCTCAGCAACCGGAACATTTAGCTCAACATATCTTCTTATCTTCATCTCTTGTCGACCTGCCTGAAAATTCAAGTGTCATCCGATGTCAAGCTATCCTTTAGCAGGGCATTATACATGAATCACTTGGCATCATACATATACTTGGATGACTGCAGTTGAAGATTGCATTGAGTGTTTTGTTAAAGCTCTACTGCAACATCAAAGTGGTTCCAAAATGAAATTGGCAACTAAGGATTTTTTTCTACCTGGGTCTTCAGTGTCAGTTGTAGAAAAGTAATTGAGAGCGTAATTTAAATAATTCTCATCATGAAACTCTGACCCAAGTTGTCTTAATGTATGGATGACATCATTTGATGAAAAAATGTAACAGCAACTACTGATTTGATTCTGAATTTTGCTTCATGATAAGAATCAAACTTAATTTTCATTCCAATTGATCCAACTTTTTAAACAATACTTTGGTTCTGGATATTCTAAGACAAGATAGCTTCTAACTGGCATACTCTTTTGAGGTTTTGAAGACTCTTTATCAGTTTCAACTGCATTAATCAAGGTTTCTAAACAGAAAAGCTACTTCTAAAATTATATAATGTACTTATAATTATATGCATGATGAGTGATAGAGAGTAACAAAGAGGAGGAGTAAGTAAAAAGGAGAAGCAATTACCAAAATGTCTCATTACCCAATTGTCTAAGATCCATTAAAAATATAATTATGTCTTTTGCTTCTATTTTACATTCAATCTATTTTAAACACACATTACATTTTTCGAGAGTGTTGTTTAATAGAACTAAAATATTACCGAATTTGGAACTAAGATTGTAAAATTTATAATTATTACAGCAAAAGTTTCTTGTTATCTATCATAACGAAAAAGAAGGAATTTAATTTTCTTACAGTTTGTTCCGAATAAAAATTATAATTAATGACAAGCATTCTGCGTTTAGCATTTTGGATACTTTTGGTTCTTCAACTATGGAACCAGTTTACTGGTTATTAAGAACAACAATTTGATTTTTTATATTTTTATTTAAACAACAATTTTGATTGTCCTCAAGACAATCTTTGTCAAAACTTTCGTACATTTGCATTCAAAGCGAAATTGATTAATGGTTTTTAATTCTCATTACTTTTTTAGAAAATGGGGAAATAAATATTTAAATAAAATATTCACTCAAAACTTATTGGATAATAATTAAAATGATAATTAATTATTTAAAAAATATTAATTCGATTTATTTATTAAATATTATAAAAAATAATTAACTTATTTAAAATTTTAAAATTATATGAAATTAAAAATAAATTTAAACATTACATATTTTTAGATAATAAGAATTAAAACATTAATCATCCATCTGGGTAGGAGAGACACATTTCCAAATCAACATACACATTCAAACACAAAACATCAAACATTCAAATATTCCTCACACTGGTTGTTATTAAAATAATTACAACCAGTCCCCATCGACCTGTTCTTATTATATTATATTATTATTATTATTAGACTTGTTTATTTGCTGAAAGGCGAATGCTTGTTCACAGATGTATTGAGGAACGTGTATTGACACTATAAACTTTCAGTGTTTAATTTTAATTATATAATATTTGTTCAAATAAATATTACTGAAGATGCTTTAATAAATAGTTTCCAGAAATTGGCCCGTATCAATGTTAAATAACAATATATATAAGGGGCATCTTTGATGAAGACATCTGTTTAAATTTATTTCCAAAATATGAATATTTGAGTATGCAATTTGCGATTAACAGTAATTAATGATTAATGATCATGAAAATTATTCCTTGTTAAGTTCAGCGCAACGTTTGGACATTTCTGTTTCTTTTATAATTGGAATAAATATATTTTCGAGGATCAAGCATTATACATGTCCAACCATATAAGGAGTAAAAAGATTATAACGGCAATTTAAAAAAGCATTACGAGAGCAAGTTTAAAAAATTAATACATCGAGAAGTCAAATGGTTCACCAGTCTGATTGATGATGATCTTGACCAGTCGGCCATTTTACTGGTGGCCAAACTATTAAAGTTCTGATGGAAACTCATCAACTTTCATATCTTTTAGAATGATATTTATTTATTATCGACTTTGATGTATGTGTGAAAACTTAGTAAAAATAGCAAAATAAATGTTTTATTAGCTTTTCATAATTTGAAATTAACCTTCATTTTCATTATCAAAGCTGCCCGGGCTCGTTGAACTGTTAGTTGGGCAAGCAATACTCTTATGCCGTTTCAAGCTAATTTCTTTGTGCTAAAAACAAAGTTATTAATAATAATAATTTTTTTATTAAAAAGCCACAATTCCAAAATAAACATTAAAGTTTCATCACATAAAAAATGTCTTATAAAATAAAAATAAATGTCATTAGATTTTAAAAAAAGATGACAGATTGTTAAATAATAATCGTTAAGTCAATTGAAATTTATTAGGTTTATTAATAAGACTCAGAGTAGTTGGTGAGTATGTAACCAATGCATCATCAAACATCATTAAACACTCTCAATAAAATTGTAAAAAATTCAGTTAGGAGGTTAAGTTTAAGAACCAACTATCTTGTATGTAACGCTTAACATTTGCTTCTCTCCAAATAATTCAATGATAGGGATCCTTGCAATTAAAATACAGATCTCTGATACACAAATAAATTATCCTCACTTGTCAAGTACAAACTTTAGGTATTGGGTAAATAGAATAACGAGGAAAAAATAATAAGAAATGCTGGGCTTTTATTATCTTTTTATGTATTATTTCTTTTTTATTATAAACCCAACACATTATTTTGACACGAACATCATCTGCCGTTCCTCTTCTAATACAGGCAAATGGTTCGTATCGTACCCGATTAGGTTCATCTGGCCGAATGATTTACCAGTGAACAAAATCAAATACCTTCCGGGTTCCTCGTAAACTTTTTTTTGAAAATATTCATCCATCTCTGGTCTAGAGGAACAAATCTCTATTGATATCATGTTGCTTTATATCCTGTTGATTTCTTAAATTTCCACTGAATAATCTTTAAATATTTTAAAAGAATATAAATATACTTAAAAACATAAATGTTCATCAATTATCCAACATTGATATTAAAGGTTTAACAATGACAACAAAAAATGGTTGAGGTTGATGGTGACATTTAAGATGTTCTATACAGAACAATTTATTTCGACTACCAGATCATCAATATACTCGGCAGGCACTATGAGCACCCGCCCGTAACTATCAACTGATCATCTGTTTTCAATTCCCTTTCAATGTCTTTTAGAGGAACAAATCTCTATTGATATCATGTTGCTTTATATCCTGTTGATTTCTTAAATTTCCACTGAATAATCTTTAAATATTTTAAAAGAATATAAATATACTTAAAAACATAAATGTTCATCAATTATCCAACATTGATATTAAAGGTTTAACAATGACAACAAAAAATGGTTGAGGTTGATGGTGACATTTAAGATGTTCTATACAGAACAATTTATTTCGACTACCAGATCATCAATATACTCGGCAGGCACTATGAGCACCCGCCCGTAACTATCAACTGATCATCTGTTTTCAATTCCCTTTCAATGTCTTTTCATATTCCCTGCCTGATCGTTAACGCTCACTGCAGGCACTATGAGCACCTACCGGTAACTATCAACTGATCGGCTCCCAGCAATATATTTTAGCATATGTTCAATTTATATTTATACTCCATCAACCTCTAAAAAACTTAAAATTAAAAAACTCACAAAAACTGAAGATTAAAAATTTATTAATTTGTAATCAACAACTAGACAAAAAACTTTCTGAACAAATAACAGATTCAAACGAATTTCTAGTAATTCGTTTTTCGAAATTTTCACATAAATTTCGAGATCGCTGGACTTTGTGTCAACAGTTTCGGCAGGCACTATAAGCCCCGCCGTTATCTGTCGACAACAAATTGAAAATAAATCAAGTAATGTTTTGTTTTAATTAAATAAAAATAACAAAATTTTCATTTAGATGAACAACGATCAAAGGTCAGATAGGTCAAGTAAGTTTTCTAATTACATAAATAATAATTGTTTTTGTTAATTTCAGGATGAAAGGTGAAATCAATTAGGTAAGCTTTTTCATTCAATTAATTTTAATAATCATATTTTTTATTTCAGATCAAAGTCAAAAATCAATTAAGGTTAGTTTTAATTAATTTTTTATTATATTTATTTAATAATCATTTTATTTTATTTCAGATCCCGAGAAATTTTCCATCAGACTCAGTGCCCCCGTAATGAATTGGCCTGATGTTGATTGAGAAATTTCTCGTTCCCAACAGAACTAATTGGTTTTGGAGGACTTTCAATAAAAAGGAAAAGACGAAGATTACAATTTTACTCAATTTTAATGAAAAAATATAATAGTGCTTCCAAATCGATTAAAAAATAATTATGAATTTCTGTGGATTTTAATTGCTCTATTTACAAATATTTAGTTTTATCAAATACATTTTTTTCGTATTTTACAAGTTTTTATGCTTGTAGAAAAACAATTGTGAACTTACTGATCGAAAATGTGGATATATTGAGAGTGATAAAAATATTAAAAAACATTAATTAAACAAATTCATATAAAAAAATTATTGTTTAAATGATATCAGACATTACGATAAAATAACCACAATTTCAAAAACAATAATAAACAGCGATATGTGTCTGTCTGGTGTACTGGAATTTCATGTCAATAGAGAATTTATTTTGTTTGCATTTTCACCGATTTGTGCGGGTATTGTAACCGAAGGTGTTGTGTGTATGGGCTCCCGATGCGTCGTCATTTTTCGAGGTCCATTGGACGGATTGGCACTCCACCTCGAACGTTTTTGTTGGTCGATTTGGCGTGATGGCCGCTATCCCGTCACGCTTTAATTTTTGATTCCGTATGCTGTTTGTTCCCGTTTCCCGAACAGGGATCCTTCACGGAACGCGAGGTGAACAATTCGGCCACTTGTGTCGAATAACGGAGCCGTTTCCACTGTGTCTTCTTCTCAGGGATATCGCCTCCACGACCACAACGGGATCGCCGCTACGGTTAACCGCGAACCCCTCCATTTTACATATATTCAATAAAAATGAAGGACTGTACGATGTGTACAGTTTCATGACTACCTTTTACATGAATCAACCAAACACTCTATAACGGGTAGAATATTTTGCTGATATATAATCACAACTGTGGCATTATAATATTCTTTCCTTTGAACCTTAGCCATTTGGCAGTGTGTGCTCTATTTACATCCTTTCTTCTCAAACCTTCGATATTTAATTCACTCCATTGTTTATAGTCACATGTACATTGTCTCTTTGGTCTTCCTCTTGGTCTTTCTCCTTAAATAAATGATATAATTACTCATTGATTACATTATTTATACATAGATTTATAAGTAAAATTTTTCCTGATGATCTGACAATGCTGGTTTTACTGTCGAAATTGATTGTCTTTGTAAAAAGGGTATTTATATCATTGAAAAATTACTTTATTAGTTTGTTTTCATTTTACTAAATTGTTTTAAATTAAAACTGTTTAAAACAATTATGCTCGAAGAAAATTTGTTAAAGCATATTTTTTTAATCAAAAATAATAAAGGCATTATAAGTAAAAGGTTACAAGTAAAAGACAACGAGAACATACAACAATAACAAAATAAAAACCTCTTTGTCGATACTGATTGACATTTTCTATGACAAATATAAATGGATAAAATAGACTATTTGATTAGTTGGAGATGACAATAATTATAATTTTATTCACTTTTATATACGATTATCAATTTTAATTTACTAAAATAAAATTTGATTGATCTTCGACACGATTTTGGCTTTTCCAAATGGAGCCATCGAACTCTCCCGCTTTGGTGCCGCCGGGGTTCCCGATTTACATTACCTTTACCAATTAGACACAGACATAAGTTAAATGTCATATCGTAAAAGTTTTTTTTAAATGTTTTAAATTGAAAGACTTCATTAATTTTTCGGTTTGAAACTATTTGTAAGAGGATATTTCCAGACGTGATGGAAATGAACATCGCATTTCGGCCATTTATTTTTTGTCAAATTGTTTTTTTTTGCTTGGATAAAATAAATATTTTGATTTTTTTAGGATTTAACATTTAAATTGAATTTTTATTTCTTTAGATAAAAAATAATTTGCATTATTAATTAATTATTTTTTACTTATTTACTCATTATTTGTTTATCGTATTGGTAAAAATAAATCTATACTAAAAAATCTTAATAAAATAATAAATAAATAAATCATAAAACACTGACGAAAATTACTTAAAATGTGAAATGTTTTTAAAATTTTGTTTCTTTATTAAAAGATTGGTAAATTACACAAAATTCACATCAATTACATTATTCAATAATCAGGATGTCCTGTACCCCTGTACCCTGTACCACCTGAGAACCTGGAGTTTCTACAGCTAGGAAGAAGTTTATTTTTGTTAAGGCAACTTCTGACTCTGAACCAAAACTCGTGTTACTGCAACATTTATCATATTGAACTATGTCCCAATTAAACCATCGAACATTGAAAAGGTTGTTTATTATTTAATAAGATGTACAACTGTTTTTCAATGAAAATTTCTTGTTGCATAGAGTTCATTCGAATATACTTCCAGTTCATTTTCCTCAAGTTGTTATTTTGAGTGTAAGTTTTTTGTTTAAGGTATTCTTGTTATTAATGTCACGGATTTTTACAAGGGAAGTTTTGTTAATCCCGCCAAGTGCCCTGGTGGGGTATAAAATAAATGCTGGGCAGTTTGTCACTGCAATTTGTCTAAACATTTTTTACATAATTTTTTTGATTAAAGTACTTTTTACTAAAGATTATTATTATTTTATCTCGAGTATTCAAAAATGTTAAATTCACAACAAATTCCAATTCTACTGTAGACTTTTCTGCAACATGTTATTCATTATTTAATGTTAGTTAAATCATATAACACTTCTAATTTGATTATTACTGATCTAATATTATTCAACCTAAATCATTCAAGTAACCAATCCTCCAATCCAGACCTGAGATATCGACGAAAACTTTGATAATTTTGAATTTTTCTATAAAAAGTGGTTATGATATTTTTCGATGATACCGACGAGATTGTCTGAATTATTAATACTGACGATACTACTGAATCCCCACACAACTTGTTAACAAACCGCGACACTCCGTTTTTAAACAATAAAATTTTTAAAATGAAAGGAAATTCCGCCTCGACAAATTTTATTTTTCACCACATCAGATTTGTCAAATGAGAATTTTCAAATTTTTTCAAAAAGTGATTCGATTAAAACAAACATTGATATATATACATATATATATATATATGAAAATAAAGAAATCAAATATTGATTATAATCAATGGTATGAAATTTCATATTCATAGTTGGAGAATTTTTTTGTCAGCAGCTGGAATTATATGCTTTTCTCCCCACCTTTTCCACAATAAAAATGAATGAAATAATTTAATTCAAATTTCAATCTATCTTTCATGGCAATGAAAACTGGTTCATGTAGCATTCCGATACAAGAATTTCAACTCCAAACTTCTAAGCAAATCAAATAGATTTACCGGTGACAATTCGGCTGTACAAAATAACAGCTTCGCAAATTTTGAAATCGTCATCGACCAAAAATCAGTACTTAAGTATTCTGGACAAGTCTATTTCCGATGATTTGTGTCACAGAAAAACTCAACAAGCTGATTTATACAATGTTTTTACTGTGACGCATTCAACAGGATCACTAATCACTTTTCGGGTTTCCTGGATTAGCCGGAACTGAAAATTCGTTTCACGGAGCACTCTCACTGACGAATTTCCATTTCACTACCGGTGCCTAATCCACTTGCATTGCAAGATCACCCGACGAATGTTTAGTAACACATTAAACAAGGAAATCAGCAGTTGTACAATAAATCTCATGAGACAATTTGGGCTCCCTCATTTGGACTTGGTCAGAACCATACTTATTGTTGGTTTATGAAATCCGAGTCACCATCTTTTTTTATCACCGAATGATTTAACAATTGACTATAACAACCGGATATTTTTTCTTCTGATTAATAAATATTCCTCATCTCTTTATATCTAGTTATTTAATAAAGTTAATGGAAAAGGAAAATACATCCGATTTCTCTTTCCATTACAATTTTATACAGAATACTTTCTACAAAAGGAAAGTTTCACGAAAAGTCACCGAATGACTTTAACTTTAAATGAATGTGATGAGAAGTTAGTTGCTTTTTATTTCGGTGATCGAAATTTAAATAATTTAAAAAACATAAAATATATAATATTTCAAATAAAAATTTTTAAATTGAATTTTCATAAATAGGTATTTGTAAAACATATTTTTTATAAGATAATTTTAAAAGTATGGTTATTAAAATAATGATTTTTTAAAACTCTATCAAAGCATCAAACCTAGCAATGTGCCTGTGCCTTAATGTTCCCCTAGGATATTACTTATACGTAGTGATAGATCTTCGTTAATAATGTAGATATAAGGTCAGTCAAGGTTATCGAAGTTCATGCAAGATCAAATGCTTAAAATTTGAATTAAAACTTAGGTAATCGAGAGTTTCATGTCAAAGTTGATTTTGAGTCGTATAGTCATGATATAAGCTAAAAACCATTTAACATCCTTTAAGATCCTTTTTTTACCGTAGTTAAAAGTAATTTCAGGTTATTAAATAATTAAAGAAAATATAATTTATTTTTTAGAAATGTTCACTATAAAATACTGATGCTTCCATAGCACTGAAAACATTTTCATTAGTAAATCCCAATATAACATACTAATCGCAGAGTAATATCATATTCACAGTAAAAAACTGATCTATAAAAAATAAAATGCTATGTAGGTCTTTCACTGCTGTGAGTTAAATATTTTTTGATAAATATTTTTTTTAATATTTAAATAAACTTTTATGGCATTGTAAACTTTGTTATTTATAGTTGATTAATATTTGGAATATAATCTGAAGTGCGCTTTAGAAAAAGTCAGTTGTAGTGAGATTTGTTCTACAGAGTGTGAAGAAAAATCCTGAATGTTGTAAGTTTGTTGTTAGTATGCTGCATAGATTGATGACTCTCCTACTCAGATGGGATTGATATGTTATTGATTATTTATTTAAATCTAATGAGATTAATGTTTAAATACTAATTAATTAAAAAATTTTAAATGTATAAATTTTAATAATATATTTTAGTAAAACAATTTGAACTTATTGAATTTAATATAATTTAAAAGGTAATGTTTATGTTAAAATTTACTTAATGCATTTTTATCCAATAAAATTTTGAGAAATTAAAAGTTAATATTATTTTTATCTCATTAATTAAGATTTGAATATAGATACAAAAAACATATTAGTCAAGAACGATGCTTTCCGCAGATTGTACTACTGAAAATGAGTCTGTTTGAAGTTCTATGGAATTTTAATAATATGGAAGAGAAGAGCCTAGTTGTAGCAGCAAAAAAATTACTAAATAAATATGAAAATGAAATAAGCGAAGAAATTGTTGAGGAAATTATATTTCCTAAAGGAAAATCTACTATGAAAATCTATATAAATCCACTTTTAAAGGCTGTAAAAAAACAGTCCGAACTTTAAAAAGAAATTATTGAAATGAGTTTTTTAAACGTTTACCCAAATATTTCTATTGCCCTTAGAATATTTTTAATCATTCCAGTAAGCGTAGCATCGGCAGAGAGAAGTTTAAGCGCTCTCAAACGAATTAAAAATTATTTGAGATAAACAATGGCCCAGGATCGTGTAAACGGTCTGGCAAAACTGAATATTAATTGGGATTTAGCGAAAAATTTGGATTATTCCAAATTAATAAATTCTTTCGCAGCTCTAAAGGCTCGAAAAGCACTTTTGTAATTTTTATTCATTAGATTTCATTTTCGTGTTTTGATATTTTGAATCATATTTAAAAAATTTATGTATTTTCGTAAATAAATTTTTGATCAATAAAATCGTACAAATTTTATTTATTTATTTTTTTCTGAACATAAGGGGGTACATATATTACCTGACCTGGGCCTCCAAGTGGCTCTTACAGGTATAACTTATACATATTATATGCAAAGTATATGCGTAGATATGCATGTATGCTAATTAAACATTATTTAACGAAATGTTTCCAAATCCTTAGTGTTAGGTTGGGAATTAACTTCCATTCAAAATGAAAAAGAAATTAAGACTTTCAAAATTTATTAAAAATTACAACAGGTTAAACTTGTTATTTAAACAAATTTTCATTTTTTTTATTTTCTTTTTTTTAAATTCTATTTTCCATTATTTTTTTTAATTTTGATTATAACTCGAAATTTTTAAAAAACCAAAATTCCTATTTCCGAAAATTAAAAAATTAACAACAAAACTCTCTTACACATAGAGAACATTTTTTGATTAAGTAAAAATCTCAATGGATAAGGAGAAATTAAAGACGCTATAGTGGCACTTATATCTTCTTATAATTCCTACAATCACAATTGAATTTTAATCACAAATTATTGATATTATTTTTCCTTATTTGAAACAAAAATATACAACACTGCCGATTTATGTTCTACATTTAACACTTTTCAATCGAAGTATGACAACGTCCTTCCATTTATAGAAAATATTCTTCAACGTGTTTCTTCAAATGATAAACAAAATCATTTTATTCCAAGGAAGTTCAATTTTTCAACAACAATATTTACTCATGTTCGTCTGCTGAAAAAAATATTGAATTGATTTATTCCACAATTTTTTTAGCATATTAAATATTTAATTACTTTTTGTTTCCTAAAACTTGGTACGACATATAGAGATCTCTGTCGGGTAAGTGGTCTCAAAACAGTGACTCGGGGGAACAACTTCTTGGAGGATATGAAAAGATATTTGGGAAAGAAATAAATAGTGATTTGTGACAACATTAAACTATTTAGTAGCTCTATAGAAATCAAAAGATTATTTTCCATGTAATCACAATTTAACCTAAAATCTACATGAAACGTTACCCGCGCCCGCCAACTTGACACAATGCAAATTTCCTACTCTCTTAATGTTCTCATTATAATATGCAAATATTACCCCAATACTTCGTCTCTTTAATTAAATAAGAAATAATCTATTATTAAACCAAAAGATATATTTCAATTTATTATAATTTAATTTTTTTGTAATACCATTTTTGTAGATTTTATTTTAATTAATTTGTGTAGATATCCGTTGACATAGGAAGCGTAAGGTCGGTTCCAATTCTTTCAACGGGCCTTGAAAAACTCGAATTATTGTTTTGCTTATTTGCAATGACAGATGGAAAGAAAATAACTCCCTTTATTGTTTTATAAGATTTAAAACACAAAAAAACTTTAAAATGTTACGGGTGCTTATGTTGCTTTTACCAATAATAGATGACACCAAAGTTTACAAAGATATGAATTTCATTATTTAGGAAAATTTTAGTGTTTTATCCAAGGATGGGATCCTCTCCTTCCAATTTAGAGATGAAATAAAAAAATGTTTTTATCTACGGGAACTAATATGCAGTGCTTTCTTGGTGGATGGAAAAAATACTTACAGCCTGCAGAGTTTCATGGAATGCATCATTTAGGCAGAAATATCGTGAGCTGCATGAAGATGGAATGGCAAATGAAGAAGCTTCAAAAAATAGGACAAAAAATAGCACCTTCGAGATTTCAAATGATTGAATTGGTCAAATTAGCACGATGCCAGGTACCAAATGATGTGATAATAAAGTCATTTTCTGTATGTGGAATTACTTCATCTGATTTGAATGAAGTTATTTTTTTAATGAGATGCCAATCCTAAAACCACGATTTGCCTTCCAACCAAGACACAGATAAAAATATATAAAAGTTTTATTACGACAGAAACTGATGGAAATAAAATTTTAATTCAAGAAAATTAAGTAAAAATATTTAATTAGGAAAATTTTAGGTTTTTGCGGGCGCCGTTTAATCAATGGTACCACTTATTCGAGGAAATACAATCTATATAAAAAGGGTCCAAAGTATTTGCATTTAATATTTTTTTAATAATAACTTTTCCAAAACGTAGTTTTTCGTCATATAAAACATATAAACACTATAAAACATATGTTTTCAAACACGCTGCACCACGAATTTCAAACTCCGGAACCGGTTGGAAGATTTTGATTTTGCTTATATATTGATTATTTTTGATTTTGGGCCTAAATTCTTTATATTTTCTATAATTTCTATAATTTATTGTTATTTTTTTAAATGGGTAAGGTTTGTGAGCTCTCAAACCATGTCTGCTGTGCTATTTATGATGGTAATTCCTTCAGTATTTCTATTAATGATCTATTCAAGCAGTCCACAGTCTCCAAAAAAATATTAATGTGGATATATATATATATATATATATATATATATATA
>MQRK01254914.1:22817-34107 GCA_001938485.1 Girardia tigrina
ATATATATATATATAGAATTTTTATCATTGCATTTACTTTTTAACATGAATTATAATAAGAGTTCATTATCTTGCGGGCGGTGTATTTGTAACAATACTTAGGCTCTACTATCACTGAGGATGGAGGAACGAAAGAAGAAATCAGAAGCCGGATTGGTATTGCAACAAGTGCAATGATTAAGCTTAGCATAGGTTTTTACCTCAAATAAATGAACCTCTAGAGTAGGATTAAGATGGCTAAGATCTAGGCAACGATTCTGGACAATAAATCAGAAGAGCATGGATAGACTTAAAGCGTTTGAAATGGAGTGCTACAGGAGAAATTTTAATTTTCCTATAAATTCTAAAAATTCTTTTAATAGAACAACGAAATCTGTCAGATTTAAAATATACATAATCCCTGTCTTACATTGTTTTTTTCCGAAAAACTTTTCATGATTTAAAGCGTTAACGTATATGGCTACGATTGAGTACTAAAGAAAAAACGGACGGGATCCGTGATAGGTGACAGGGATATTTGGCTGGAACGCACCCGTGTTAAGAGTATAAGTAATTTATTCAAGTTTTAATTTGCAGCTTAAAAATAAAAACCCAAGCCAAAGACATCTCCTTCATGAGTTCATATACTTTATTATTAAAAGATAGAAAGATTCATTGTTTTTTATTAAAATAAGTATAATTTATAAATATTTATTCAGTACTTCAATAAAATATTTAAATAAATAATTTATTCTTTGTCTTTTTATGTTATTTTAGAAGAATGTTATTGTCGGCAAAATAATTTCCCTCAGTGTATTTATAAATAATATCTTAAATTATTTTCTTACACAATAATTTCGAATTAATTCTATATGTTAAAATTATAAAGTAAATAATAATAATAATTGAATAATAATATAATAATTTATAAATTACCTTGTAATTTTTTATCGAAGAAATTGTTTTTTGCCAAAATGTTCTTTTAATTTGAGCTTGAGAAGGATCGTTGGAAGGATCTGATGTGGCATGGGAAAGCTTAATTGAAGTATTTTAAAGTAAAACGTTTTAAAAGAAAAGTCTTAATATTTTTAATACGTTTAATTATAATAATGATAATACTAAATTATTATATACAATAGTAAGTTACTTTTTTAAGAAAATTTTTGTGGAATGTGAAAAATAATAATTAAGGATCAAACGTATTTTAAAAACCAATTTTTCAAACCCATGGACATCTTCAAATATAAAACAAGTTTGTTCACGAAGGACGTATATTAGTAAATTCTCACAGACATTCTCAAATTTGATGATCACCCTTATACAAAGTCTATATTATGATTAAAAAATTAGGTTACTGAATTGTAAAACTTGATCATTATTTTTATATATTGACCATGTCATTTTTACTTATAGTATAATAAAAATAAATAGAACGAAATCTGAAACAGAAAATGTGAAGTCCTATGGGGAAGAATGCGGTTCCTAATCATAAATATATAAAAACAATGCATTTTTCAAGAGTAGAAATCCAGTCATTGATACTATAGAAACTCCCAGGAAATTCTAAAACGTTTTATAAAACTTTCTTCTTTTCTTTATCAGTTCAAGAAAATTCGATAATCGGTGTTTCATGATGATTATGCTCGAGTTTTTATGACTTCAGATAAGTGACATTCTAAAACTAAAGTTTCACCGTTTAAACTTATTTTAAAAACAAAAAACGATCATCAACATTTATTGCAATTTATTTAATCCCTTTTACCTATTTATATAAATTCATTTTAATTTTTGAATTATTTAAATCTTGAACAGTGAAACGCAAATTAACTTACTCCCCAACACTCCTTAAAAGTTGCAAATTTATGTATAAGTCGGAAGAGACTGAAGTCAAATGAAACAACATCTATACAACAAATCGGATTTGACTGAACTTCCACACCTTCTAATTCTTCAATTTTGCTTAGTCTTTTAATCAGTATGTAACTTTACATTGTCATGGTGAAACACATTGCGTTTACAACTTACAAGACTTGAATAGTTTTTAGCTAGCAAATCGTAGAGTAAATCTGGTTATTTGTATAAAAGTTGAGAGTTGATGGCATGACCATTCGACACAATGAACTGAATAAAGGCACACATCACTAAAATATTTAAAAAGTACTATTTAAACATGATACGTGAACCTTTTACTCTGCCTTCTTCTTCTTTCTTTCTTTCGAACCTTAGTCGTTGCGCTGTGGATGCACCAAATTATGCACAAGCCTTCACGACATCTCTCATTTTGTAGCCATCTGTCCATTATCTCTTTGGTTTTCCTCTTGGTCTTTCTTCTTCCCCTATTTCTTCAATCATAGCCTTTCTAAGTGCTTGTTTTCCTATCTGATGTCCTCCGAATTTCAGCTTCCTTCTCTTGATGGTCTCTTCCATTGATTTTGGTCTTTTACCTAGTATTTCTCTCACTCGCTTCCAGACAAAGTCGTTTGTCTTCTTTTTTCTCCACATGATCTTCAGCATTCTCCTGTAGCACTTCATTTCAAACTCAACATATTATTAAAATTTTTGTCCAGTTATTTTTAGATATACTAATTTGTGATCAATTAGTCAATGAATAAATCATCTTGTTTTAACATTTGTTTCACCAAATTTCTGTAATTAGTTAAATAATGTCACACCTCATTTAAGGCTGTTCTATTTTTATATTGTCGGTTTATTTTTAAAGTGTCAGGACGTTTGCGTAAAAAGGCAAGGTATATTTAAATCGCATTTTATCTGAATGAAGAACTCACAATGTTCCCTAATTATTTATGTGAACAACAATCAAATCTCAGACAAACATTTTAAAAATGCTTCCAAGATTAAAAGAAAATAAAGAATTTTGTAGCCATCTGTCCATTATCTCTTTGGTTTTCCTCTTGGTCTTTCTTCTTCCCCTATTTCTTCAATCATAGCCTTTCTAAGTGCTTGTTTTCCTATCTGATGTCCTCCGAATTTCAGCTTCCTTCTCTTGATGGTCTCTTCCATTGATTTTGGTCTTTTACCTAGTATTTCTCTCACTATTTCTCTCACTAAAATATGCCCTAATTTAACAAAATGAAAAACAATAATTCGACGAAAATTACCTTTTGAATATAAATGATAAATAGAACACGAAGTTCCAAAGCATGATGAGGTAGGTCTTATTATAACTGAATAAAAATTAATTAAAATCATTTTTGTGACTCTAAAATAATTTGAATTTTAATGTTCTTTCTCTATGAAAATAATATTTTTAATACTTTATTAAAATTAAAAAAAATTAAAAGCCATTTTTTCCAACTAAATAACCATTAATTTTCCAAAATATATAACTAAGTTACGAATATGTAATAGATAATGTCATGAAGGCGTATTTGAAGATATTTTTCTGAGAAATTTAGTGTGACTATTAATTTTTGAATCTATTGATTTTATTAACACAATAGCGGCCGCACGTTAATTAGCATGACTTAGCATGATCACACGTACTGACCACCGGCAACTATAGTGTTATTAAGGATTCTATGGTGTCGCTAGGTTTAAAATGTTTAATTGATTACATAGAATTTGAAAATACTTTTCTTCTACTTTATTTTCAGAATTTAAATAATTTTCCGAATTATAACTGTAATTTTACCAGTGCTCTTTGATCTGTTTAGAGAGAGGACGGGAAATAATTGAATGTAGCATTACATCAATTATTTTAATACTTATATACATGATAGGAAAACGCAGTGTTGGGATTAATTATTAAACGTGTGGTGCTCTGGTCAAACGATCGAGAAAGAAATTATTAAGAATTTTTTTTAATTAACTCAAAATAATAGTTGCGAATTTTAGACAATTTGTTTAAATAATATTAAAAATTGGTAATTTTTAAAATATGAAATGTCTTCCGTAATCTGTTTTTTAATTTTGTGATTGCAATCTTGATATCTTCACAATGAATCGGAAAACTTTTTAACAGTGAAACATCCAATAAATGATTAACAGAAAATCCGCACCATTGGCAGAACCGATCCGACGGAGTGCGACGCCGGCAACTGTCCGCAGTACCGACCTGCTGACTGACGGGCTCTTGACATGCAGGAATCACGACCAACAGCGAAGTGGTCGGCTGCTCTTTCCCACCGGTGACCATCCACACAAATAAGATGTGCTGGTCGTCCCACCTCGATCCGATAGCCAAAATGTGTCATGAATTTTATAAGATTTAGAAATAGTTTGGGAAATCAAAATTTTTCAAATCGATGTTTTGAAAGTTTAAAAAAAATCAATATACCTCAAAATGAATTTTAATGACAAACACTCAACTTCTCTGCTAAACATCTTCAAACACAATATTATTATGTATTCAATTACCTAATCGATAATTGCATAGGCTCCATGAAAGTCATCTTAATTTAGTTTAATTTTAAATAAAATAATTTAAATTTTCAATAATGGTGTCCTAACATTAATTTTAACTTTCAATCATTTGAAATTAAAAAAATATTAAATTTATAAATGAACTAAAACAATTTTAATTTCAATTAATTTTTTTCCCATTTTTTAATATATTATTTTATAAGAAAAATATTTTTTTTGGTAAAAAAAATAAAAAACAAAACAGTCTGTCAGAGTAAATCCGGAAAATTAAAAATTGTAATTTTTTTATTAGTAATAAAATTTTTCGAAACATTTTAACAAACTGATATTGAAAATGTCAATTTTTGACATTAAAGTTCCTTTTTCGGTTTGATTGGGAAAAAGACATTTATAATGAGGATATTTTTCACACGTGTAAAAAAATAAAATTCTCATTATTCGGAAAAGAAAAAAAAGAATACCGTTTTTATTATAGTAATAAATTTTTTATTTATTATCACAGATACTTCATATCGGATATTAATATTAAAATATAATAATTTAATATTTCAATATTATGTAATAAATATATTCTAAAATAATAATAATATTTCAACCTGCATTGGTGATGGAGATTTTCTTATGGTCTCTACTCTTTGAAAGGGTGAAGGAAGATCAGAACTATCACTCATTTGACTATAATTACTGGACGTCGAGTCATAAGACTCAAAGGACTTTTGCTTTTGATCGGCAAGGGTCGACTTGGAACCCAACTTGACATTCAAATAATGCTTCGAGTCCATTTGGTGAATGATAAAATCCAATGTTGGATGATGTGTTAAAAACAAATTACTTCCACTGGCTGCGAAATAGTATAAAGTTCAAGATATATAGAAAATGAAATAAATGTTGATTATTTGTGTCCTAAATTTCCCTAGATTGCGCCTAGCTAAATCAGATAAATGTATTCGTCTGGAAGTTTGTTTTGCTGGTGTGTTTGGGAAATATATTTAGTAGCTGTGTGTTTTTTTCTGTAGAATTTATATTATATAAATATATTTTCCCGTCAAATGGGAAAATATTCCGGATATCAAGTTATTGAATGGAATTATTTCCGCTTTCTTTATAATGAAACAAATAGAAAACCTGTTTTTTTCGTTTCTATTGTTCTTGATAATGTTTTTTAACCTTTATTTTAATTGACAATTTTATATAATCTGTCTATTCGCAACAAATAAGCAATTTAGAAATAAAAGTAAACATTGTCAGAAAAAGTTTTGATTTTATCTTTATTTTGCTTATTTTATTTGGATTTTTAAAAGGAAAGTATTTTTTATTATATTTGGGATTGGATCGCAATCATTCGAAAAACGGAGATGAAATAGGGTTAATGAACATATGATATCATTTTCGATATTTGAATAAGGATTCACAATGGAGAGTTTTTTAGTAGCACTAATTACTAATTTTTATTTCAAACAAATTTTGTCGACATTAATCTTAATAATCAATTTTTAAATAAACTTCTCAAATTGAAACTTAAAAATAATATCTAAATCGATAAAAAAACTTTTGAAACGATATGCGCGTAGCACTTTGACACGCAATGAATAAGAACAACATGGGAAAACATATTAACAGAATTATTAAGAGCCTTTACGAAGACGCAAATACAAAATTGTTGACAAGGGAGCAATTTAGCGACTGATTTAAATCATTATTAGCAGTAAGACAAGATTGCATTCTCTCACCAACACTATTCAACCTTTTCCTTGAGAGAATTGGACGATCTGGTCGACCTTGAAATATGCTGCAAAGGAACAAAAATAACCAATCTACGATTCGCTGACGACATTGACCTCACTGGTGAAGATGAGGCAGAAATTCAGGAACTTTTGAATAGATGACACAAAGTATTAATGAAATATGGAATGGAAATCAACAGAAAAAAAGCAAAACAATGGTCTCAGGAAGCCTTAACAATGAAGTTAAACTGGAGATCGACATTGAAGGGGTAAAGCTGGAACAACTTAAGAATTTTAAATACTTAGGCTCTACTATCACTGAGGATGGAGGAATGAAAGAAGAAATCAGAAACCGGATTGGTATTGCAACAAGTGCAATGATTAAGCTTAGCATAGGTTTTAACCTCAAATAAATGAACCTCTAGAGTAGGATTAAGATGGCTAAGATCTAGGCAAGGATTCTGGACAATAAATCAGAAGAGCATGGATAGACTTAAAGCGTTTGAAATGGAGAGCTACAGGAGAATTCTGATGATTAATTAGAAAGAAAAGAATACCAATGACTTTGTCTGGAAGAGAGGAACAGAAATACTCGGTAAAAGACCGAAATCAATGGAAGAGATCATCAAGAGAAGGAAGCTAAAATATTTTGATTGAAGAAAGAGTGGAAGGAGAAAGATCAAGAGGAAGACAAAAGAGACAATGGATTGACGACTTAAAATAATGGAGTAAATTGAACATGGACGTTCTGAGAAGAAAGGATACAAGTAAATAGAGGTGACAACGGCTAAGGTTCAAAAGAAAAAGAAAAGAAGAAATCGATTAAAATTTATTCTAAAATACTACACATTTTAAAATTAAAAACAATTCTTTACAATATACATAAAATCATTTTTAATTTAAAATTGATCCAATTTATTTTAAAATAAAATTAATATTATCGAAAAAAATTACTTAACTCCTAATAATAATTATAACAATTATAATTATAACAATTATTTAATTATAACAATTAAATACATTTAAAAAATTACTTTTCTGGAAAAAAACCTTAAAATAAACAAAAATCATTATTTTACTCGTAAATTTAAAATAATTTTATTTTTCATATCAGAACGGAATTATTTTTGAAGAGGAAACCTATAAATTAGTCATTGGTGTCAAGAGATTATTGAAGTCACAAATTTTGTCTTCGGAGGAAGTATAAGAGACACGTAGTAATTTTTTTCTGCTAAAATGTTAATATACCTTTCCTTTTGAAAAGTCATAAATGAAAATTAATTAAATCTTTATTTATTATTATTAATGTCTATTCTTATCTCTAGGAATTATATTTTCTTCGTGTAACTTTACTTTCGCTGTTGAAGATTTTAGATTTCGTTTGTCGCACGATAAAAAAAATTATAAAATATGAAATCTCAATTTTTAAATAAAAATAATTGAGTTTATTAAAAAATATATAGTTGAGAATTTCTGGATTGTAATACACAAATATTTAAAAAAATTGAACGTTTATCCCATAAGTTGTAAGATTCTTTGGGAGCGAAATTGATGAGGAAATCAAAGAAAAAAATGAAAAGAAATTTCCCAATTTTGTTGTAAATGTTCATCATTGGAAATTAAATTAACATGTTCTTCGGCTTCTGCATCCATAAGCGTCTCCTCAGCATTGAACCATAAGTCTTCTTCTCTCATCATTTCATTCCGACGTTTAAGTAATATTTTTTTTGGTTTCTTAGTTGTGGTCGTAATTCTAATGTGGATATCTTTCCGATGTTATTTCAACATTTCAGTAGAAACAAAATAAAGTCCACAATCCACGCATAATTTTTCCTTAATCATGTTGGCAACGGATTAAGGTCATGTTGGACAATTAGAATAATATTGATTTTGATCAGCAGCATTAATCGGTAATTTCTGAAATAACGTCACGAATTTTATGTGTGTATCTTTTCATTTCGCAATCTTCAAATTAGTAGTATAATTTAGAGCGACAGATCCAGAAAGAAATCCCCGAAAGAAAGAAAGAAGAAAGAATGTGAAATAGGAGCTTCTCGGGGCTGTACAGCATTTGATGTTTACGATCTGGAGTTAATATTGTGAGCTCTTCAGGTGCGTCATCTTCCAAGCTTTTGTTGCTTCGCCATTCGAGGAAATTTTATCATTTTCCGGATTGACATATTCAAAAATGACTGGAAAGTCATCTATTATAGCATTGCTAAAAATATTAGCAAGTGCTTCACCAGCATAATCCATATTTTCAAAGTCTTGGTTTGATTAGTTGTTCTTTGTACATAGGGTTTCCTGTGTGTGAGGAGTGTGACGCATATAGTGTTTTTTTATGGGAAATGTGAAATCATGTGTTGAGAAAGACAAATTTGTAAATATATTGAACAATGAGGCTAGTTCGCCTGTCAATTGCAATATTGATGGTATCACAAATGACCAATGGTTAATTGATAAAATTGACGAAGACTATATATATTTTTTAACATTCATCTAATTTGTTAGAGAATGGACACTGAACCCTCTACATTAAAATTCTACATGTGATAACAAAGTCGAATTTTCATTTAAATTACTATTTTATTTGAAAAAGCAAAAATATACATAAATTATTATGCTCATACAATCAGTATGAAAATCAATAGAATCAAGAGAAAGTATTTAGTGAGCAACATTCGATTTACAGTTCTTCTAGAATTCGAATCCAGAAAGCAATATTAAGACGAAATGAATCGCGACAGCTGCTAAACAATTGGTCGACTGGATATTGATTTGCTTGTGTATATAATCGTTATTGGGGTTGTTTTTTGCCCATTCTCCGTAATCAATGTGTGGGTTTTCGCCCAAAAGCTGGTGACAATTCGAGTGCTAATTTATCGTATTATCAGAAATCCAAATTGATGGTCGAAGAGTTGCGGAATTGTATTAAAAAAACGTTCGATGCTCTCTGTATGATGAGAAATTTATCAAGCGATAAAAATAGTTTTTAAAAGCACTTTCGAAAACTGATTTCGATAATAATCTAGATTTATNTAAAAAACGTGATAAACAGATCTTATTGAATCGGATTAGTGATTGTAATGTCAAATTAGATTGTTAAATTCAGGAAATGATAAAATAAAAAGATCAATAAAAAAATATAAATCGATAAAATATATTAACAATAATTACTTAATTACCGTTCATGAAAATAGAATGGTTTGATGCTTTTTGTGGTTTTAATGAATTCTGAATTAATGTACGAAGGTTATTTTATTTTTTTTCTTGGATTAAACTTTTTTTATCACTGATTTGGTTTTTTTGATACTTTGTTAATTCAGTTCATTTTTATTGCTCTTATCGTAAGTAAAAATAGTTGATCCATCATTATCCCGGGATCAACTATTTTTTCACTATTCTTTAACGTCTTATTATTCAAACAAATTTAAATTATAATTTAATTATTACAAAAATAGTTTATACTTTAAATTTGAAATAATTTTTATTTATTTTAAGAAAATATTATTAAAATATTATTTATGAAATATTATTAGGTGTACAACTAATTAATTTCGTATTTGTTACGAAATTTTATAATTAAATAAATGGTTTTTTGAAACAAAAAATACGAAATTAATTAGTTGTACACCCAATAGTTTAATTTTAAAGTGATTATTTAAATTTTAATACTTGATTAAACAACCCGACGTTTGAAAATATTTAAAATATCAATCTTCCATCTGGGTGTGAGAAACACAATCCTAAAACAACATACCAAACAACACACAATAAACACCATTCAAAAATATTCCTCACAATCCTAAAGACTATTTCTGGTAAAATCTCCGTCCAATCCTTGTGCGCTTCATCCTTTATTCAAATAGTAATGGCATCTCAAATCATTCTTATTTGTCATTCTGAAATTCCGTTTGTGTTACGTTGATAAGGACTAGAGTAAAATATTTATATTTCTACTTATTTTTAATGTATCTTTGAACAGTACTACTTCAAATGTTTTTCCTCTACCCATATCAATTTCTTTTGGTGGTCCGAATTTCATATTCATCTATCCAATAAGACCTCTGATATGGATTTTTCATTTTGTTACGCCACTGTATTTAAATTTTTTAAACATTTTTTAGTGGTCTGTATGATAAAATACTTGAAATTCAAAATCGATAGCATTTTTTGAAATTGTTAATTGATGAGACACCGCTTTCATTGTATGTTACAAAGTCTATACAGGAATATTAAAAGTGAAAACGTTATAGATAGATTTTCTCTATACAGATGGGATAGAAAGCATGTTACCGATGAGCGCTTATGTTATCTATTCTTTTGGATGCTAATTAACAGTTCTTACCACTCTAAAATGTGTAGGATATATAGAAGATCTGATGAAAAGCAAAACATATAGGCTTTCTTATTGGTACCAAATTTAAATTTAAATTCTCTTAATTCGCACAATTGAGAAGTGTAGGATGAAAATACATTTCCATCCTCTCTAAATACCTGATTTGTACACATGAAACTTCTACTTATTTAACCACTTTGAGAAATCCTTAAAAAGGTCAGATTTTCTCAACAAGTTTATACATGTTATGGCAAAAATTCTCTTAATGTTTTCGAAATTACCTTCTTAAACCTATTTTCAGGTGGTAAAATCAGTATCGATGCATAATTAAATAATATTTTGAAATAAACAGCATCTTTAATGCACAAAAAAAATTACAGTCACATCTGTCTAATGTGTCATAAAATTTAAAATAAAAACTAGTAAATCAAAAAAAATTATTTTTTTATTTCCATTCTTTATGCAGACAAAACTCTACTTTACCAACAAATTTTTTAAAATTTAAAAAATTTAAATTAAAAAAACACATTAAAAATCAATATAAACTACTTATAATTTATAAACAGATATCTTGCATTTAATATTGTTCGGGAACTCCGAATTTTCCGTTTCTTTTCCATTTTGGGATCTTAAAAAGTTTTTTTCGGTCAAATTTTTACATAATCATTTATTGTCATCGAGAATGAGTAAGTGTGCAAAGTTTGAAGAAAATTGATTGAGTCAAAAATCGATTTCTAAATTCTATGGATATATATATATATATATATATATATATATATTTCGAAAATATAATTTGATTAAAGCTTTTTTAATACAACTATTGGACATGTTTCGATTTTTAAAAAAATCATCATCAGCAATTTTC
>MQRK01254914.1:40478-57057 GCA_001938485.1 Girardia tigrina
TATATATATATATATATATTATTATTCAATCTGGAACAACATCTTTCTTAAAATTTAGTAGAATTAATTAAAATACGCACCATTCCAAGTCTGAGGAAATATGCATCAATAATGAAAGTTTTCAATTGGTTCTAATTGACAAAAGTCCCATCAGCGACCAAGTCATCGAAGTGCGTTGAGAGACTGTATTCGGTTTCTACAAGGTTTATGGTGTATGTCGGGTGTGGCAGAACATCAACTTTCAAATCGCTCAATTTTCAGATGGGGATCTGAGAAGTGTACCAGCAAGTATTGTCTGCTGAATCAATTTGTCGTGCATTTTGTTGATTTCTTCACAGAAAGTCTCTGCTATGAGGGTGTGAACTGGTTCCAAAACTTTGTTGTGGATCAAACAAGTCACCGACCAATATACTGTAATCATAATCTCAGTTGTTGGTTTTCACTTTTGGGACATGTCGAGGAGACATTGTCCCGACCACTGCAAGTCTATTTTGCCTCGTTATATTTTATATAGCTTTCTTTAATTGAAGATTTTGTTTCAGAATTTATGATTTCCACGAATTAGTATTTTAATAAATTCATTTATTCTTATGAAAGTTTTTTTTTCATTTAAAATTGTTTAACATAATTTAAAACTTTATGACCATATTATTTTTTTTCAATTAAAGCGTAACTGATGAACACAGAAATTAATTAGTTTTTTTCAGTTTTTTATTTAAAATTATTTCAATAGGCTTTCAAATGATAAATACGTTTTTTTACTCAAACATAAAAAGCTTAAAAATCACAAATAAAATTTGTGAAAGCTTCGAGGAAGAAATTCGGCCCCTATTTTATAATCAGCAAAGAATCTCTTAAAAGTGTTTCAAAGAAAGAATAATTACACTTTATAATAATTTTGATAGTTTAATTAAGAGTAACACCTTTTGCAAGGTTGTCGATAAGTACGTATACTTTCTTTTCTTTGTTAATTACAGTGTTTTTTTCTGATCTTGATCCTCAACTGTACATCTATTGTATGCTGTTTTTGAAATAAAATTTATTCTACCATATTTCTACGTTATTATTTTGAATTTTAGGTATGACGGAAGTGTTATTGTCAATTTGTGCCGATACAGATTGAAATCACTTGCTATAACAAGAAGACTTAAGTGCTAAATTCCATTAGTCTACAAAGTTCTAGAGCGACGAGTGATGTACAGAAGAAGGAACTGTAAACACTGCGGGATTCCGAAGAACAATCAAGAAACGTATCACCAGAAATGACGATATGAGCCTTAATAAGATGTCAAAAATTCTCGGAATGACTCAATCCACTTTTAAATAAATTTTGTACAAATTAATTATCGAAATTTGAACAAAAAACAACTGACAAACCAAGTAAAACAAAAACGCCTAGCAAAATGCCAAGAATAGCTAAAGTTTTTCTATAGCGCTTTCATGACTTCTTATGATCGGTACAAACAGTTTGCCCATGTAAGTTTTTAAAAACTCACAAAATTATTCAGAAAATTTGTCACCAGGTTTAAGAAGAGCCACAGAAGTAAAGTTGACTCTGTTTTGAAAGGATTTAGCAGTGTGGCTTGAAGTCTTGCTGAGCGGCACGAGGGAGCTAATTTTTATTGACAAAAGCATTATGATTAACATCAAAACTAATAAAGATTAGGTTATTAAGAAGACCAAAAAAATTGAGAACTGATCTTCCATAAAGACTGGGTGCCAGCAAACGGAATCAGAAACACTCTGGATTTCTTAAACTCGAAAATCAAGGATTATCCAGATCCTAAGTGCTTTTCCGCGATTCTCTATGAAGGATTATTGGGGCTCAAAGAGCCGTAAATACGCTCAAGCTGTTCTTTCCCGACTATCTGGAATGAGCTTTGAGTTCACAGTGCCTTCGAAATTCAAAAATGATCTTATTCCAACATGATTTTCTTATCAAAGCGCTAAAATTAAGAAAACATATTGAGATTGCTAATCAGGTTGAAGGAACCGATTTCCGTTCATCGATTTGTGAAAGAAAACTCATTTTTATCCTCCGTTACAATTAGCTTCAAAAATTGCCTATTTTGAGGGTTGATGAGGAGTTTGCTGCAGTAGTCTATTCGACGTTGAGCTTGGTTGTCAGTCTAAAAAAAACTTGCAAAGGGTTTCTGTATACGAAACCAGATTGTCTAAATTACGAGCAATGATGCTTTTAGAAGAATTAAGTTACTATAAAAGTCTGTCGGTGCTTCAAATTGGCTGATGTTCAACTAAGATACACAGCTCCACTTAATTTGCTATTGATAATCGCACTGAACGTGTTTTATCTTCAGGACTCGAGTCCCCTTGCTTGAATCTCCGGAATTATCACCATGCTGTGCTATTCTCCCAAACATTCTGTTCTTTAAAATCACAAATTTCACGAGCAGAAGAACCCGCTATTATGGTTTCTAAACAAAAATACACGAGTGCACACAACGAGCATTTCTCGGGCCACAATCGAAGCTGCTGGATCATCCGTGATGCAGCAGAAATTTGGCACCAAACTACTTTTACCTCTTCAGACACCTAAAGAAGCATTTGAGATGCATCCAGTTTAGAACAAAAGACGATTTTTCTGAAATATGTTTTTCAGGGGTTTTCTGAGTTGATTTTTTGTTGACGGAAGTGTATTGAGCGAAATGGACATTGTGTGGAAAAACGATGCCTACATACAGTAAACTTGTTTTGTTTTTGGAATTCGTTTTCTTTGTCAGACTGGGTACTTATTAAACGCACCAAGTAATTTATTTCTTAAATTCCAGAAAAATTAATAATAATAATATTAAAATTAATAATTATAATTTTTCAATCACAGAGAAGAAACTACAAATTTTTATTTTAAGAATGAAACAAGATTGATCAATGTAAATATTTTATGAGATCAACAAAAACATTACTTTTATCTTGTTTTTTTCAAGTAAACATATAAATCCAGTTACAGGGGAGCGTTAAGTGTTTTACCTTGCCACCAATACAAAACTCTGGATGGATTGCCTTTAGAATGATGTTTTGCCTACATAAATTCCAAATAACTGTTTCTCAACTTCCAATAAATTATGTCGCGCCATACTTTTGAAGTTTTTTACAAGATCGTATATTAGTCTCAGGATGTATACAAATGCATCAGTTTTACGTTTTCGTCCTATCACAATGTTTATTTAGTTCGCTTTCTGTAGCTTAATTTTTAGCTAAAAGTAAAATATTTATAATTTTTCTTTAATTTTTTTGCAAAAAAATTAATATAATATTATAAAGTGATAATAATTTGATTTATCAAATTAACATTTTTCCCATAAATATTTTTTTCGTTTCTTTCATTTCTTCCATAAAGGATGAAGATGCCAACGAAAGGATATAAAAAAGAATAAGTATTTTACCAATTCTAGTGTAGAGATTTTTAAGTGTATTTTTTACCTTTATTTGCTTGAATTTTTAGTATAAATGGTGAACCTTTCGGAGGTCTTGATGATTAGAAATTTAGTTTTATTTACAAAAGATTTATTTACTAATTTTACCTCATAAAATAATTCACTTTTATTTTCATAATCTAAAATTTTTTACGGATATTTATCACAACTTAAAGATTAAAAGTAATTCTAATATATTTTTTAAAAAAATATATTAAACTTAAAAATGTCTTAAAAACCCTTTTGTTCAAATTTATCATTTTATCATAAACCATTTTTTAAATCAATTTTTCATGTGCTCCATAGGGGTAGAGTAATGAGATCCTATATTCATGCCGTACTCAAAATTGCGAACCTTCATCGTAACCAATCTCCAGAAAATGTTTGGAAAGAAGTCAACATGAAATTTGAGAAATGGGAAGAAGACAAAGAAAAATGTTTCGATGGAGAGATTTTTGATGATAAACTTTTTGGGTGAGTTCATGAAAATTACTGAAGTTTTCATGATATGAAAAATGATTTTTAAGGGTTTGTTATGCCGGTAAAAGGTTTGAGAGTCAGGCTCAGTGTTTTTATGATGTTTTACGACAGTGCTCCTCTTTTGATGGGGTTCAAGAAGTTTTGGAAAATGTACGGGTTTATATCGAAAATCTTTTGCAATTCTCGAGTAAAAAGTTGTTTCTTATCAAAATTAATTATATAATTACAAAAAAGATTAACAAAAGGAAACAAATTGTCTGAAGAAAGACGGTCAATCTGTGATTCTTTTTAATTTTGATGCAATCTTTTCATTCTGATTTTTTTAAAAAAAATATAGGTATAACAATGAAAGATCATTCTACATTAAGATTGCTATGACTTTACTTTATAATCATTAAAAAGGTCGTTAGATTTTGACACAAAACTGCCAGTGTTTTTTAATGTCCTTTAGAAGAAATAATCAGATAATTTCGATTTAGAGTAAAATATACCCATGACCTTTTGAGATTTCATTTATTATTAATATAGTCGATCAACTAAACTGTGTTGTTAAAGAAAAAAACCTTTTAACATTCTAATCTTCAAGATGGTTACCATGAATTAGTATATATAATGAGGACCAGCACTTGATAAATGTGGAAATGGTAATGTTTTAATGTGTCTTTCTATTTTGGAAGATAAATAATTGGATCTTACGAGAAGAATGTATCGCATAACATTCAATTTAAAAAATAACATATTCAATTAAAAAATTTTTTTTAATTTAAAATTAAATAAATAATTAAATTAAAAATTTATTTTATCATTTATTATAATATAAACAAAATTAATATTTTAAAAAAATCAGAAAATAAATTTAATTTTAATACTTTCTTTTCAATTATTTATTGGAAATAAATAATTATATTAAAAATACCAATATTTTTATATAAATTTAACTGTAGCAGTGGAGTCGGTACGAAACAATCCAATTCTGTCTCTTCAAGGTTTTAAGTATACGAAAGTCAGTGAAAAAATGTTCATTTATTTTTTATTAAATTTATATTTTTGCTTAAAAATTAAAAGAGAAATTTTAAAATCAAAAAAATCAAAAATTAATCATAACCTCAAATATATATTTACATAACTAATCACAAATATCAAACAATTTAAGATTTCATACTTAACCGTAAAATCGATTCTGTCGGATCATCATTGATAAAAGTCCATACATATGTTTTAATAATCTATGTAAGTAGCGTTTATGCCACTTTCATTATCACTAGAATCAAGACTCATAATTTAACACCAGAATTTTTATTATACCAACAATTCACATATTAAAAACAATTTTTTTGTTAATTCAATTATCTCGCCAAAAATTAATCTATTAAATTTCTTTTCGATTCAATTTTTAAAATTTATTAAAACATTTTTGCATTAAAACTAAAAATTTATTTTGAAATTTATTTAAAATTGTTTCATAGCTTCTATTAAAATATATCAATTGTTATGAATGTAAAAAGATTTTTATTTAAAAATAAGTATTTAATCTTTAATGTTTTCTTATCATTTTTAATTTTAGGATATTTAATAGACACATAAAAAAATATTTTTTTCTTAATTTTAAAGTTTTATATTTATTTACTTTTTTTAACTTTTAAATTAAAAAATTAATAAATTATTTTGGCGAAATGCGAATTTAAATTAACCCGTCATAATCTTAAAAAAGCAAACTAGTCTCTCCACATCGACCTTGGCAGGTTAGATTTGCATGTCATAATACTTGGATAAATATTGGTCATTTCGTTTTGTCTTTTTATTAAACCGATTATATTTCTCTATTAGGTAAAGTGCTTCAAAAACATTTCAATTTCATTAAATTATTTAACGTTTAAATGGAGACGCTTTTTTTATCTTTCTATTTTATCTATAGACTTTTGGAAGTCGACATCATTGGTATTTCACAGATAATGAGTCTGAGAATGTTAATGTGAAAAATTTATTTATTTATTGTATAAAGGCATTGTTCTGCTTGATTCTGATTTGGATATGTATTTGAGTGTTTGAAGAAAGCGTATTTAGTGTGATAACGAGGAGGAGAATGTTCACAAATCAGTGACGGTGTTTCAAAGAAATAAGAAAATCTCAAATCAGAGCAATCACACGACTGAAGGACCAGTTTTATTCAACCGGCATTCAATTACACGAGATTTGAATCAGAACTCAGAATAAAAAAATATGGAAAACACTATTTTCAAATGTCCCTTGATTAAATTTCACTAGGACGTTCATCTCCTATAACTAACACTCATGCTTATAAACCGAATATGGATTCATTTACAAGTGTTTATATAGAATATAGAGCTTGGAATATTTCTCTGTTGAACTTGTCTTAGATTTTTTTTAAAATTGCATATTTTTGTGGCATTCAAAAGAAAATTGTATTATATGTTTTTATGACTGTATTTTATTTGGAATCTTATTGTAGAGATTAATAAAAAAATATTTAAAAAAATAATTAAAGAATAAAAAAATAATTAAATAGAAATATACAAAAAAATTAGATTAGTAAAAAATTATTAGTAAAAAAATATTATTAAAAGAAATTGTTACAGTCGTTGATTGACCTTAAATTTGTTTGGTAAGATCAGTTAAAAGTTTTCTTGTTGATTTTGATTAATGAGATTTGAGATTGAATCGAGCTGATTAATTTTGAATTGAGAAAATGTTCGTTGTGATTTAAAAAGATGTTTGTGAAATTTTTGAATAAAAAGAAAAAAGTTTTCAATTTTATTTGAATAAATTTGTCTGATTATTAAAAAGGATGAAAATATTTTTAACGAAATCAAGTACACTGTCTCGCGATTTCCATTGATTTAGGCCTATTTTTGCAACGAAAAATTTGAAATTTATTGAAAATATTGAAATAAAATTCCCCAGTAACGTTGGAATTTTTTGTCTGGTAACCACATTTAGAGAACTGTAATGAATTTGAGTGATTAAAAACCATATAACGCAATACTATCCGACAATCGAAATGCTAAAACTCAAGTATTGCTTATTTAAAAACCTGCAATCTTGGATTCCAATTAAGGATTATATTTTCATTTCGGTTTGAAGTCAAAATATGATGAAATCAGTTTGAGGTCAATTGTAAATAAATAAAAATCGTAAATCACACAAACCGACACCAAAATTTTCATCCACCAGTCGAAAGTCGATTTAAACAAACCAAAAGCATAGATTAAATCGCAAAATAATCGAACATCAGTGAATGAAATTATTCTCTTTCACTTCAGGATTGCTTCAAACGCTGAAGAATCGATGTGCCATCGATCTGGACGACAAGACACTTGTCATAAAATGGTCTGTAATGTTGAGATAACACTAGTCTTACCCCGAACCACCCACGGACACCCTACCGACGCTACAATGCTGTAACCACGTAATTGCGTATGCTTTGCTAATACCATCAACAATTAGTAAGAGCTGATAGGTGAGATTCAAATTCAATGATTTTCGCATATCATGATCAAAAACAATGAAATTTTGTGGTGTAATTTTTCTATCTTGATATCAAAATTATAGAGGAACTTTTTTGATTTAACAATTTTGTATTCAGTCAACAGAATTCGATTTGTGTAATCCAAGTAGACTGTAAATGTTAACATTAAATTTCAAATGTATTAGTTCGCTTTTCCTCAATGAAGACCCAGTTCATTCAGTAATCGTATTTTACATTGACATTTTTGAAATAATAAATTTGTCTATTCAATATAAAATATTATTCTTGTGATGGAACTATCCGTTTTTGACATTTGTGTCCATTGAACTTCACAACAACCTTCTTCTTGTATTCTGATGCAATTGTGTAGTGGAAACGTTCAACATGATGCATAAGCTTTTCAAATATGTTAGTCGTTGTCTACCAAGATCTCTCCAGTCAACAACCTTATGCTAGAAATTATATTCCAGAAGTTAAATATTAAATTTGTATTTTTTGTGACTTGAAAGGATAAGTGTTGATTCCATTGCCGCTCCACAACAGAAGGGCAAACTTGTCCTATATTAAGATATAAATCATTCATTCGGACTAATCCAAATTCTTCAACTGACAGAGAATCAAATAATAATAATTTTCACCTAAAACCGTCTATTCATCAGCAAACAGAAGTCTAATGATTTATCAACCATATTCAACCTAACTTTATTCCAATTCAATTTTATGAATTTTCATAAATTTGTGTCAGTAACTCGCAATTTATTTCTAATTCGGCATTTATTGTATTAAAAACATGGTTGAATTCATATAGTGTAAATATCTTATGTACCTTTTTATTTTCCCTAAGATCAATTTATAAACATTTAAATTGCTTTTTAAATTAACAGTTGTTATTTTAACAAAAAAATGTCTATTTGTTGTAACAGACTTCAAAAAACGAATTTTTGAAAATGTCTTGAAAATTGAAGCTAAAACGCAACGACAATATGTCACCTTGAATGTGATATGAAACTTATTTAAAATAAATATTTCAATCCTGTCTCTTCTTCTACATATTTTGAAATATGCATCATCAACGGATTGACCCGTATATTAACGAAACGACATTTCCCACTTTCAGAAATGCACACAGGGATAAATTAGGTGAAGTCCTCAGATAATTTAGGACGATCCACTTCAAAGGTGCCGACAAAGGAACGTCGCTATATCCCAACACAACTTGGATAACGTGTTATCATGTGATAAAATAGAAACAGCATTTGATAATAACCAAACTTGAATTATAATTAGGATATATCTTTCCATAAACTTATTATGGTGTTTCGGCAAAACCACCAATATTCAAAAAACTAATTTTTTTTAAAAAAATCAAAATAAATATGTATCATGACACAATTTCAATTTCAATTTTGATTTTAAAATTTCTGAATGTCAAATAAATAAAGCGCTCTTCAACTAAGTCTGCCTTTTTGTTTTTTGACTAATAATTATTTTCGATTCCCGAGAGCGATTCACGCAATGCAATCGCTCGGTTCAGGCCGATTAACATCTCAGTCGAGGTATAGGTACCCAGATTCAACGCAGATCGTCCGACCGAAAGAAAGACCGTCGACCGAAACAGAACCGATCGTCAGGTGGGGATCGAGAGGCCACACAGAACTACCACGAGTCGGTCACTGGTCCGACATCCAACGACGCGTCGACCGATCGTCACCGGACCCGATCGACACACGAATGCCGTCAAACCGTCACAGCGATCTTTCCGGGCGCCGAGTCCTGGAACTCCTAAGCGTTGCTGGCCGCCGCAAATTGGTCCGGTTGCCGGTACCACACTTATAACCAGTGAAATATTATTATTATCTATATCTTTGAGAAAAGGCTCCAGTTCTTGCAAGCCTTTAATTATAATGTATGAACTAGTCGAACATGTTTCTTGATATTCAATATTTTTTCTTTATCGACTTTAAATGATTACACCAATTGCAAGATTCTTGGGGCTTTGAATACTTTTTCAAACTTCTAAATCAAATGTACTATATGACGATAGTTTAAATTATTACTTTTAATATAATGCTTACTTTCTTAGCATTAAAATTATTTTCTAAAATCTCAACTTCTTATATAGACATTTCTTTCTTGGTGGTATGCTTGTCTTCTACTTTATTCACATTTGTCTATGTTTTAATCACGTTAGAAAGATTTTCAGTCGCAATACGAAAAATGTGACTTTATTTTTTAAAACTTAAATTTATAAAATTAAAAGTCCGAATTTCTTCTGTCGTGCAATGTTAAGTCTGTGAAGATAAGCTGGTTGGCGTATATTTAGCCGATGTCGTCTTTTTTCCGACTGTTCAAGCTGAATTCGATTCTCCGATATTGGCTCTTTCTCGTCGCTTAATGCCTAATATCAATGCCCGAGCGACACGCTATTCTCTTTATGATCCTGTGATTTTGTTCAAATATTCCGTTACAGTTTTATTTATTTAGTTATTTACTACAATAATAACTAAAATATATTTCTTCTCCAAGAAGGGTCTCTGAATGTGTTGTAATACAGTTAATACACGTCTGAAAATGTGTTGTAATCGGTTTCTTAGTATTGAGTATATTTGAGATTGTACCGCCTTATGGTCGGTACAAAAATTAAAAAGTTTATTATGGAAAAAGATCTAAAATGGTTACAGAAATAAAACATTGCTAACAATATCATCAACATTGGACATCGTTAAAGCTTTTCTCCTAGTGATTTCATTTAAATGCCTAAAATCCAAACAGATAGGAATGTCTTTCTTCTCTTTTTTCCATATGTAAATTAGTAGCGTGTTCCAGGATGAATTACATTTCCGATTGTTATTATTATCATACAAATTTTTAATAGTCTCTATTATAAATCTTATTTTCTCTGATTTCTTCCCAAATTTTATCAACGTTTCTATTTCTCCTTTAACATCCATTTGTAATCCATTTGCGGTTGTCAATTTCTGATTTATTTGTTCCAATCTTGTACTATTTAATTTATTAATTATTTTTTCGGTCATCACTTTAAGGTTGCTCCAGTATCTATATGCTGTGTCGTAAAAACGGCATTTTTTAAACACGTGTATTAATATTAACACTATAGATAATCCCATCCTTTCTCCAGAATAGATCGAAGCGCCTTTAATCCTCTCTCCATGAAATGTCGGCAAGTGGTTTTGAAAAAATTCCTCTAATTCTTCTTTGGCTTGTTGCTCGAAAACCAGGCTATACGATGATTCAGAGAAAACGCCTTTTTTTACGACATAGCTTATAATAGGCATTCAATTTCTGTGTCCTCAATCGTGACTCAAATACTAGGTCAACCCTCTAATCTATTGAATACAATTGGCGAATTTCGTAATTATTAATTATCAACAATTATCTTCCAACATACGTTTCCTTTTTTATAAACTTTACCACTTTGTGACTTGTTTCTGGTTCCCGATAGAAGTTTGGCTCACTCATGAATTCTAACTTATTCTAATAATATTATATATTTATATTATTCATATTTAATTTATTATTTATTTAATTCATATTATTAAAATTATTACTACTATATATATAATTTATATGGTCTGGTCTGTATTTAAGAAAACTTACTCTAGTGCCATTATCGATTCCTCGTTGTCTTGGCGGGATTCTTTTTTTCTAGTGATTAGTGCTCTTCTTTATCCATCCTCGCAATCTGTGTGCCTCTTTCAAACCCTCTTTGGTATTCCTCCGAATTCCGGTTTCCTGTATTTCTCGTTTGTGCATCTGAGAATTGTCGGTCATCTCTTTGGATTCTCCTTTCACAATCTGTTCTCTCTTCATATCATTTGTTCAAATTCGTGTAACATTCTTCAGCTCTATGTCCTGAATTGTTACATCTTCCAAATCTTACCTTCCTGCATTCGCATCGCACATGACCTTCTCTCCACATGCATGGCATGTGATCTTCCTTTGACGTTTACATTCGTAACTTTTATGTCCTACTTCCTAACAGTTCCAACATGTGTTGTTGTTCTACATAGAAGATCGTCTTCCGACCATATCTCTATATGTTGGTCGTATTGCGTGCACCGGCTTTTCCATTCCCATGACTTCGTCTACTTTCTTAATGACGTCCTTCACTTCTCTAAATCTGATTTCTTTCTTCACGTCACTATCTTTTGACCCGTGAATCAGAAGGCCTTTCTCTACCTCCGTCTCTGTCCACTCATGTTTCATCAATTTTGCTGCCTACTTTTTTTGCCTTAACGAAGAATTTCTCCACTGATTCTTCAGATCTCTCGAAGTTTACCGCCTCTATCAAATCCTCCATTAACGTGCTTTTTGTCTTAAAAGCTTGTCGTAGACGGGCTTCATATCCCTTCACTTCGGAACCCACGCTTTCGTATATTGGTACGAGTTCGTGTGACAGTAAACCAATTACCAATATCTGTTGCATACTTTCTGATACTTTTGCCACTTTGAAGTATCTTGCGCAAGCGGAAATAAATGTTATTATCTTGTTGCCTAATTTTATTTGCTAATTTTACCAAAATATTTTTGTAAAATGTTTTTAATGAGTATTTATATTAATTTAAGCATCCTTGATTTTTCATTTTAACCTAATTCCTAAACTTAAATTTTGAATTTTATAAACTTTAAACTTTTTACAGTTATTTTAATAATATTTTATACAGAACTTATTCTAATAACGCTAATTCTAATTTTTTCAAACCACTTTAATTTTAATTTTAAGCTTAAAAATTTATATAATTCTGTTTAAAAATAATATTTATTTTCCAAATAATTTTATTTCAAATTAATTCCTAAAATGAGTACGCGACCTTTTGGCGCCGGAGGTTTTTATTTAATTTTTTTTAATTTAATAAAATTGGGAACCGGTCTATTTGGCGCCGTTTTTTCTGCGTAGAACTTTTCGAATTGTTTTTTGAAAGAATTTAAAGAATATAATTTAAAAAGACCTGTACCGAATAAAAATTTAATACTTTAAAATTAATATAAATAAAAAATTCTAAAATTTACATTAAAGACAAATATTAATGTTTATCAATCATTAAATTTTTTTAAATATATCTCACAATACTTACAAATATTATACTTACATTATAATCTTTATAAGAAATAATTAAATTATTTCAAACATGAATTTTCTTTATTTTGTAAAGATTTTATAATTAATTAATTAATTTAATTTAAAAAAATCAATAAAAAATTCTCTACGTATATCTCCTTTAAATTAATTCAAAAAAATTTTTAAAAATTCTGCGCCAAAAAAATTTATTCTATAATTTTTTTCAAAAAAAATTTTAAAAAATTCTGCGCCAAAAATTATATTCTTAAAATTCTTTCAAAAACCAATTCGAAAAATTCTACGGAAAAAATCGGCGCTAAATAGACTGGTTCTTAATTTTATTGAATAAAAAAATTAAAAAAAAAATTAAATAAAAAAGTCCGGTGCCAAAAAGTCCTGATTCCCCTAAAATCATGTAATTGTACTAAGTATTTTTTATATTTGATTAATTTTAATTTTTATATTCAATTGTAAAATAGCTTTAATTATAATTGCTTTTGTATACGATTATAATTTATGTAATTAAATCTGAATTTTAAATATTGGTAACTTCATGAAATGTAAAAATATATTATAAAATTTTTATACATTATGTTCAAATATTATATAGTTTAAATTTTAAAAATCCTAAAAATTTATGAGTTTGCCAAAAATCCTCATAATTATAATTTCCAAAAATTTGATTATCATGAATTCTAGTTCGAATATTGAAAACATTATAAATGTAACTAGTAGTCTTCATATTTTTTTCTTTATATGCATTAATTGACGAAAAGGTTTTTTATTAATTGTCTCTCGACTTGTATTAATACGACGTCATGATTAACTCAGCTTGTTCTTTACTGACCTTCAAACATTTGGAGTTGACTTTACCTATGCAATTTAATGCTCATTGTAACCTCTCTCCTTGATCAATGGTGTCAAGATCCGACGAACTCCTTAATTGGCGGAATCCAATCGCTTGGATACGGTTATTCATCTTTTTCTTCGAAATCGTCATCTGCTGTTCGTTTTTATCTTCTTTCCTTGTTTTAATTTTCAACTTTAGATACTGGTTTTTCTTTGCATATTTTTCATTATCATATATATAATACTGTTCGCTTGAGTACACTAAACATACCTCTGCTAGATGCCCATTCCGACGAAATTTCTGACAACTAATCCATGATCAGTGAGTTTGTCTGTCCTTTTCTACCACTCAAGAAACAAGTCAATGATTGTCTGTTAGGGTAATTTCAGCTGATTTGAACTTTTCATAATTTAAACACTACGCTGGTCTTCTTTGTTGATAATTTCTGCTACGATGTCCCAGTTGATAATATGTGTTGCATTTCAAGTCGTTTGAATAAGCATTTTAACCCATTTTCTTGGTAACTCATGAGCACTGTTGTTTTGAAGAAACATCTCAATAACTTTCCATTACATTATCCTGATTTTCTTTGTTTGGTTTATTTCGTTTACGAAAGAAATTATTTCCAAAATTTCCTTGATGCTCTTTAGTTTCCGATATTTGATTTCACGTACAATAACATCATCATCAACATAATGAATAAACATTTTAGCTTTAAGTCTTCTTCCTCGAGTCTATGCGACAACAAATTTTTCACAAATCAGTATTATGTTTAGAAAATAGTTTGTTCTTAATCAGCATTTTCGTTAACATAAAGGAACTTTTCCTAATCTGTAGCAGCTTCTCTCGGTCCCTGGAACGGTACATTTACTGATCCACAAAACTATGAGGTTTACCAGCTTTGTTGATATAGGCTTCAGAAGATCATCTTAAATGATTGAGTTAATACATTTCAATATTTTCTTTGATTAATTTATGTAGCTTCAAAATATCTTTTGCAACAAGAAATAAATTTCTCTAGATTTTCCTCCATTTCGAACATCTCGGGAATAAGGCGGTTCGTAACTGAAATCTGCTACCGCTGCCACCACGTTATGTGTCGTATTTAATTCTATTTTCGATATTAGAAAAAAGTTGATACTTTTTACAATTATTAAAAATACACAAGATAAAAATTTGAATTTAAACAAATTTTCTTTCTTTTATTTTTTTCTATTTATAATTTATCGTTTTCTGTATTTTTTAAATTTTCATTATAATTCAAAATTCTAAATATAAATTCTTTATCATAAAAAATCATCGAATATGAACATTCAAACACATTTTTCACAAATTTCTTTAGGTTCTCATATCCTCTAGAAACGAAGTCCATAAGGGATATATCTATCTAGAGTGATGGCGAGTCAACGGCTGTTCGATATTTAATATACCTTTTTGGAAATTAATACTTAAATTATTACTTTTAGAATCAATCGAGGAACATCACAGTTTAGCACAGTGCATGGAATGCACATTACCTTTGAAATATTCGGAAAAAAAAGATTTTGATTAAATTTTTATTAAAAAAATGTAATTAACAAACAGATCAAAGGTTACAGTGACTATTGAATACTTAAATAAGAAAAGTTATGTAAACTAATTTAATAACCATCAGTAAAAAAGGTTACACGACAATATTACTGAATCATAAAGATAACGGTATCAATTAATCATAAAGACAACATTTGAATGATTTATTATCGTTAAGTGAAACATGGCGGTCCCCCAAATCCGATAAGCCGGTCACCTTGTTGACCAACAATCATATTTGTAGATCTCTTAGCCTCCATTTTAACGAACTGTAAACTATCTAAACTAAATGTACTTTTGACAAATTAATTACAAAGTATTTCAATACATTTTAATTATTTGTAAATAATATTTCGGTAAAGAATTAATATTAAAAAAATAATATTTAGTAATGATTGTGAGGAATATTTTAAATTGTTTGAATGTGTGAATGTTGTGATGTATGTCGATTTAAGTATGTTGGTATTTTTTTTTAATTTAAAGTGATTGACTATTCGAACATAATTAAAATAATAATTAGATAAGTTTTTATTTTTAAATTAACAATTTAAATTTAGTTTAATATATTTTAAGAAAAGAAAAGCATTTAATTAAATTGAAATAAATTTAATAAGATTTAAATTAAAGTCATTCTTAATAATTTGATAACATTTTTATAATTTTGTGTTTGTATTTTGAAATGATTTAAATTATTATTTTTAATTAATATTTTTAAAATATTTAGAAAAATTGTTCGCATAATCATGATTAAAAATAGAATAACGAAAACCGATTAGAGCGATGTCAAACGATGAAAGATCTTCTGATAGTTGATCTTCCGAGAGTTGACTCTAAATGTGATAGTAATAAAAATTCAAATAAGAATAGTCTCAATCTTCTTAATAATGATTATTTCAAGTTAATTAATTATCTCAAAAATATCGAGTATTACTTTTTATAAAATCCAATTTCCTTTAGCTTATACACCGGAAAATAAAATACAGAAGACCGAGAATATGCATGACGCATGTGAGGAATATTTTCGAATGGTGTTTATTGTGCGTTGTGTTTGGTATGTTGTTTTTAGGATTGTGTTACTCCTTCATAGATGGAACTTCCATGGGCGTCCCCAAGGGGGGGCAAAGAGGGCAGTTGCCCCCCCCCTGGAAACTTGAATAATTGTACTATGTCGATTTCCCATAGTCTCAGAAAAAAGTTATTTTAGTCTAAAATCTAAGGAAAAGGCTTTTAGTTAAATTTTTTTAATAATAATATTTTGAAATTAGGTGACAAAACAGAAATCGAGCCTTAAATATTATTAGAATTTCTAATTTAGAAAATTGAAATTGTAAACACTTTATTCATGAATCATGATTTATATAAAATTACATTGGTAAAATTTTTTAATCGTATTATTCCTCTCCTTTTAGAATGGATATNTAAGAAAATATTTATCCTGTGACAAACCCGAAAATAAAAAGCAGAAAATACAGACTCTAAGTGAACCCGAATCTGTACCATATACTGAATTTAGTGACCATGCAGAGATTACTTATCCTGTGGATGATCAAATAGAAGAGTCAACTATACAAGAAAACACAAATGAAAATATGTACGATATTGGTGCACATATCAGTGTTTCTTCTATTCCATTTGATTTAAAATTAAAGATTCTCCTAAACACAACAGTTCCTAAAAAA
>MQRK01254914.1:68259-81491 GCA_001938485.1 Girardia tigrina
TATATATATATATATATATATATATTAATTAAAATGTAGGATCACTACAGTAAACATCAGACATCTCGGAATTTGAAATGCATTTCTAACAGCAGCCAAGTTTTCATTAACACATTATAAAGAACTAACAATTGAAAACGCTGTTGCTTTATTCTATTCGCATGTTTTCGATTTATAAATGACAGATTTTAATTAATAGATCGATAATTAATAATATAAATAATTAATAAATATTGGTGGGCCCTCAACAAATGTCAAAATACCCTAATAAAAAGAAAATGTGTATATACATATATGTATATATATATATATATATATATATATATATATATATATAATAAAAATATAGAATTAATTTTCTTATTCTATTGATCTAAATAATAATTTCAGAAAGCCTTCATCGACAACCATTATCTAAGGTCCTTACCTCAGTCCGACATTTGTTTAATATCATTTTGTCAAGTCGTAAAGTTTGAGAACATTTGGCATTCTTTGAAATTCAGGTTTTCCCTAATTATCGTCATAGACAAATTCACTAATTCCCTATTGAAAACAGTAAAAATTTTTGGCTACAAAATAATTAAGAGTGAAACTATTGACGGGAAGACATTTTTCTATTATCTGAATGACAAGATTTTATCGGGTAAAACTGTAGACGACTTTAATGTTGTTAGTTACGAGTTACGGTATCAAACTATGACGGGTTTGTGTAAGAGAGGTCTTCATGAAATGAACACTAATGATAAATCTTGTAATATGATCATAAACCGAACTTTTGAATGTGGCCACACCTTAGAGGTAAAATGTTCAGAATTAGAACGACATTTACAATGCTCCAAGTTTGTACATTTAAAGTGTAAGCAAAATCTTCATGAAAAGGTTGTACTTTGTAAAAATAGTCACTTCTACTATTATGAAAACTGTATGGAATTAGTAGATTTTAAATTACCGTGTGGACACGTCCAAATCGTTCCATGTTATCAATTAACGTTGAATGTAATTCTAACTTGTTCGAAAGTGGTTATGAAGAATTGTAATAGAAATATTCATCAATGTAAAGTTCGGTGTTGTGATAGCTTCGTTTGCAATAAATTAACCAGAGTTCGACTTTATTGTGGACATTCGATAACGGTAAAATGCTCTCATTTAGATTCTTTACCTTCCAATCTAGTTTGTACGGAAGTTGTTTCAAAAATGTGCTATCGTGGAGTCCACAAGCATTTTGTACCTTGTAACACTAATCCAATATGCGATACAATGGTCGAGAAGTATTTACACTGTGGTCACACAGTCAATGTTAAATGTGACGACTTTCAGACGTATAATGACTTTTGTAACAAGTATAAGAGTATAAAATGTAATAATAATTTACATGAATGTAAAGTCAGATGTGGCTCTTCGTTTTTCTGTTCGGAAGAGATAACTGTAAAAATGTTTTGTGGTCATACCCTGAAAAAAGTCTGTAAGGATATTGATTTCACTAAGTGTTATGAAATGGAATGTGACTGGAACAAGTCTTGTGGTCACAAATGTTTTGTTAAGTGTGTTTGCAAAAATTTTGAATTGGATTTGTTGACAGAAGAAAATGATATGAATACGATGAATTATATGAATTATATGAATGATATGAATTACGAGTACTTTTCTAATATTTGTTGTCATACTGAAGAGGAGAATTGTGATCAAGTTTGTAATGCACTATTGATCTGTGGACATCATTGTCAGTATAAGTGTAAAGAATGTCTTCGAGGGAGACTACATGGAAGATGTGTCGTCAAATGTGAAAGAACCATGGTTTGTGGTCACAAATGCTCCGAAAAATGTCATGATGGAGAGTGTCTCCAATGTTATGATAATTGTATGAGAAGTCGATTGAGCAATTTCTCCTTTCATAATCGATCAAATTATATTATGATGAAAAAAAAGTGGCAAAATTTGATCAATTCTTTACATCGTAACTCTTTTAAAACCATAAATGTATTTTCGCACTTATTTTTAATGAACTTAAAAAGGAATAAACATTCCCGAAAGGTTCTAAAATATTATAAATCCACATTTCCCTTCAATGTTCGGATTTTAACGTTTTATGATTATATCTTTAATGTTGAAAAACGAAGTAAATTCGAAAAATATACGGAATTTTTAAAGAATCGCTTACAGAAACTGATCAATCTAATATGTGTGAATGAAGGTTGCCTTCCAAACTCGTTGATGAATGATATAATATGGGAATTTGTGAAACTGAAGGACATGGATTTGATATGTCGACTGGCCGATGCCGCTGGCAAAGCCGATCTCGAGAGTGATGTCGCCAAATATATAGAAATATTGGAAAAATTAACAACCATAAAATACAATAAAGATTATCGGTTAAAAGTAATAGAAGATACTAATTCAATATTTTTATGTTTGTAACTGTTCTTTTTGTAATTTTAAACGTTTTTATGAATTTTATGTTCTTTTTATTGGATGTGCTATTCAAGTGTTTGGGAGGGTTGTCAATCTCCACAAAATAACGATTTTTAAATTATTTGTAAAGATTTTGTAATAAATACTATGTTAAATTTGTTATTGAGTCAAGTTTCGGTGAGTTTGTATATTATTAATGTAGACGTCAATAATATATCTTATGATTCTGACCTTTGAAAACCTTCAACAGAGAAATGGAGAGGCACATTGTCTAAACGTCAAAACTACAAAACGATGATTTAAATTTTGCGCTTTTTAAGTACTTCTAAACGAATTTATTACTTTCATTTAAAAGATCATCTTCCTATTTCATGATGTTTCTGATCTGAAAATGAAAACAAATGAAAAGTTATTTCATGTAAAGAAAGAATTGGTATTTTTTTTGAAGATCGAATCATTTTTTTTATTATCATCCATCCTTGTTTTAAGGTGAAATAATAAATGAAGTAATTGGACAATGTGAAGCATGCCAAAAAAAGTAAAACATTAACGACCGTTATGAAGGAAAAACGCGTGACATTGGTCGCAAATGAACCACCTGAGAAAGTGTACATAGACATTTGCGGACCACTAAAGAAGACTTGGAGAAGAAAAAAGTATATTGTTGCAATCACAGATCAGTTTAGTAGGTACATATCTTTGACAGCTATTAGCAAGCAGGATGAAATAACCATAAAAGACACCATAATGAACACATGGATCGTGAGATTTGGAGCACCGAAGGAAATACATATAGATTGTGGGAAGACATTCGAATCGAAGTTAATCAAAGACGTAGCAGAATCAATAAATATAAAAATGTGTTACTCGAGTCCGTACCATCATAACACGAGTGGAATAGTAGAAAGACAATTTTGGACGATTAGAGAATATTTAAACGCATCGTTACATAAATAGAGAAAGGATCAGACTGGGAGTAACTACTAGGGACCATCCATTTATTACATACGCAAAAAAGTTAATATTTTAACCCCCTTCCTCCCCCATTGCACCCTGCACATTTTGAACTACCATAAGCACATACAAATTGAGTCTCGAACCACCATTTTTATACAATGTTCTAAATTTCTTCCAACAAACACTGTATCATAACAAATGCTGGGTGTGTGCATTATATGCAAAATCCCCTATATTATTAGAGTAAAGCGAAAAGGAACAGAACAACAACAATATGCGTCAGGGAATCTTACAATTCCAACTCTATATTTTTACACCAACATTTAATTCTTTATTAAATTTTATATTCCACCTTTGTTGATAGAATGATGGTGTGTTCACAGAGCAGAAAAATAAAAAGATGTTTTTAAGAAAACCATTGCATGTTTACATATTTAATAATTACCCATCCCCATTATCATACGCACCCATACGCAAAATTTTTTTAAATTTAAACACCCCCCTCCCCCTTCAGTGCGGACATAATGTATGGATGGTCCCCTACCGGAAATAGAATTCACATTAAACGCAACTTTTCAGAAAACAATATTGAAGAGCCTAGCGGAAATTATATTCGGTAAGAAAATATACAGAGAAAGATGGCATAGTCAATATATAAAGTTACAGAAAGAAAAAGAAGACACAATAACCAGAAGAAATTTCGAAATTGGAGATGAAGTACTAGTCAAAGTGGAAACGGGGATAAAGAGTAAAGATAAATATGAAGGACCGTATAAAGAGATAGAGAAAACACACGACAGGCGGTATAAACTAATAAATGAAGATGGATGAATTTTAGATCGAAATGTGGAAATATTGAGAAAATTCTCTAAGAAGGGGGATATGAGGGGTTAATTTAAATTTTTATCTCGCCTGAATAATTTATTATTTTTCTAATTTAAAGGGGTAAAATATTTTAATGTTAATATGCTTATTCAATATTTTAAAATTAAAAATGATATAATAAAACAACTATTAAAAAATTAAAAACGTTTTTAAAAATAAAATATTTTTTAATGTGTTTTTAAATATTTTAAAAAAAATTAAAAATGATATAACAAAAGAAAAGCATAAAAAATTAAATATCTATTTAAAAATAAAAAATATCTTTTAATGTATCTATTAAATATCTTAAAATTAAAAATGTTAAGAAAACAAAAATATTAAATATTTATTGATAAATAAAAATATTTTTAATAAGCAATTTTAAATAATTTTTGAAATAAATTTTCAGGATTTTAAAAATTAAATCGAAAAGAATTTAATAGATTAATTTGGGGCGAGATAATTAAATTAACAGGAAAATTTGTTTTAAATATGTGAATTGTTATATAAATAAATTTTGGTGTTAAAAAAATGAACTCGAATATCGATGTTGCAACCACTTCTCACAGCGAGCCACAGTGATTTAACTCATGATCGTACTTCTCTACTTTTTGCTCTTTTTATTAAAAAGATTTTCAATTATAGAAATTTTAAATTACATATAAAACCAAATAACACATTTTATATTATTTATTTCATCATCGATTTACATGTAACATAAAAGTAAATTCAAAGTTACTTAAAATATATATTTAAACCGGGTATAATTATAAAGCTAACGAAGAACATTTTGACTGGATATAAATCTTCTTTAAATGCTCTTATATCTTTCCCTCTCTCAGTCAGCATATCTAATACGAACTAAGCCTACTACTTCCAAATACACGTACAAGCAATCAATATCAGAAAATACTTAAAAATAAATAAAAATATTTCAAAACAGAAATATTTTTGGAAGTATTCTCTTATTTGTTCGTACAATATCTCTTGCAAAGGAGAATAACTTAACTCTCGCGTGCATTGACTCCCGTTCCTTCCTGTCAATCTTGGACTGTTTTGTTTTCTTCATCAACAATCTGATATTTCTCATCTTCACGAATATACAAAAGCAAATATAAATTGCAAATAGATTATACACACAAAATATAATAGAAAAATATAGACAAAACACAAAAATATAAATTAAAAGCTGAATAAAAACCTAATCGAAACTATAAATATAAAAACCAATAAATGTCAAACTGGTGACTAATTCCAATAAATGACGAGTGTTAATATTTTGACTTGAAACAAATCTTCTTTAAATGCTCGTATTCCTCTCGGTATTGCTCGACCTTCTCGGTCTCCTCGATCAGCTAGTAAAGCGTCAACTACTTTCTCTCCCCTTCATCCATAAAACTAACCTTGCCGATCAAAACATTGATCTTCAGTTCCAGTAAGTTATTTTCCTCCTGAATAGATTTATTTATTGAATTTAAATAATCAACATCGCTCATCGGTGATCGCGGCACTTCGTTTAACTGAAGAAAATTATCTGTTTCAAAAATAAAATTCAACAAAGTCTTCGATTTCAATGATAATTTAACTCGTAATCCATCGGCCATTACGAAACAGAAGTTCTTCTCTTCCGAAACTACCTTTGATGTCTTCTAAATCCAAATCGATAAAATTCGAGGAGATGTTCAGAACACTTTGTGATTTACGAGGTTTAAATCTGAAATCGGTTTGATCGACAGCTGAATTCATATTTTTTTAAAAATATGTTGATATGATTTTTAAAATATTGCTGGTTATTTTTAATTGATAATATCTAATAGAGATGAGGAATTGGTCGATTAAAACAAAACACGATTTTTTTCGAAAATCAATAGAAATTTTTTACCGTCTTTGAATTTTTAACAATAATTCGATAAAAATAAAATTAAAATTACCACTATAAAAATAAAAAGATTTTCTTTGTCACTTTTCTGATAAAAAGTCTTTAAATCTTTACACATTGTTCGTCGTTGAATGAATTTTTGCACAGAATTTTAAATGTTTAAACTTCTCATCATCCATTTTATTAATTCATCTTATACATCTTTTTCCATTATTTTTATTAACTTACTTTATATATATATATATATATATATATATATATATATATATATATTTGTATCCATGGAATTTAGAAACCTGTTTTGAAAGCATTTTTCTCACTTTTCTCTCGCCTTTCACTAATGAAATGTTAGAAAAAGTGTGAAATATATCACCGTCTATCTTAGACGAGCAAAATTTAAGGACACTAAATTTAATAATTGAAAAATTATTAAATATAACTATCCAATCGATCAATGCGACCAAATGAATGAAAAAAATCCAATTCTGGGAGTTTATCGAAAAAAATAACTGATTCGGAATCAGCTCACGAGGCGAATTCTATGACACCCATCCGCCGACGATTGATGAAGGAAAAGTTACCGAATCGATTGAGAGAAGTATCGATAATTTGGTTAAAAAATCAATAAATAAATTAACTAATAATAATAACAATGATTTGGATGAAACTTATCATAACTTTAATGAAAATTTTTCTATAGATAAAAATAATATTCTATCCGAATTAATTGACAAAAAGTTTCATCAATTATTTATCGTATTTATTAATAAAAATGTCTTTATTAAATTCATGAATAAATTCATCGAAAATAATAATGTTGATATCAATTCTGTAAATAATTTTTTTACTAACAATATTGATAATAAATATCTTATAAATGAAAAATTAACTGATGGATTAATAATTGAAATGAATAAAAAATTTTTTAGTAGAAAAAATAGAAGAAATTTTAAAAAGATTTTCGATGAATTTTATCTCGAAATATTTATGAATTTTATATCAAGTAAATTCTTTAAAACTGAATGTAATATATGTAGCAACGAAATATATATTTTTATTCACATGGTTCAAGTCCGGTTAATTTTCGTGCATTTATGATTAGTTCAAACAAACGCAATATCAACCATATTACTAGATTCCCTCTTCAGAGCTTTGATCCAACTCGTCGTCCCTCAAATACGTAGGCGGCCACCTACGCCGAGTCGATCGTCGCGATCCCGTTCCTTCATCTAACAACGTTAGATGGATTTCATCGTCCGACAACTCTCTCTCCCGCAGCTCGTCGGAACTCGAATCACTTCGTCCTCCATACGACTCAACGGCATCCTCGGTCGGTACACTCACTTTCCTTACATCTCTCACTTGTCGAGGGAATCCGTCCACATCCACGATAAAATTGGAATTCATGCTGGTTATCGTCTCGTTTTGCCACACTTCAGAACAACGAACATTTGGAGGTTTTATGTATACCCACTCACCAACAGTGTAATCCACTTCGACGTTTCGTACATTCGGTGCAAACTCTCCCTGTCTTAACATCCTCCATCCGTACCGAAACAGCTCCTCCTGCGGAGATGTCTTCTTTCTATTTCGAGGGGCGACGTTATACCAATAAACAGTATCACATGAGTTTATGCCTGCTCTCGCCATTGTTCTCTTTACTGTCCGATGCACCCGTTCGATCACGCCATTGCCGCTCGGCTTGTAAGCGCATCGGAAATACAATTTTACTTTCCACTCTTTACACAGCTCCTGAAACGCCTCAGATCTGAAAGCTTTCCCATTGTCTGCTAAAACCACCTTATGCAGCCCAAAGTCGTAAAATATTTGACTAAAATGCCTTAATAGCTCTTCTGATGATTCCCCGTTCACCTCTCTCCAGATTGAATAACGCGAGAAACAGTCTATGATTGTCAAGAAGAGCTTCCCATTGTGATGCGTGAAATCAGTTGCCAAGGTATTCTACACCTCGTCATTTGTTAAGTGTCCCTTCTCGATCCGTAGAGAATGAGGGTCTATTAAGTTACATTCGTTAGAATTCTGTATTATCCTTTTTACATCGTCTTTATTCACGTGGAATCCTTGTCGAATTAAAATGTTGTGACTTCTCTCAACTCCGAAATGATGTTTTGTATGCTCTCGACGGATATCTGTGTCAGTGAGCTTCGTATCATTCGCCATCATTACAATCTCTCTATGACTCCGGTCTAACCACGATCTTCTTACCCGTGTTAAAGCCTCAGCTCTGTTCAATTCTGAGGGTGTCCAAATCGGTTTCCATTTCACGTTATAACTTTCCAAGATCTCCACGATGGTCGTTAATCTCCTTCTGACTAACATCTCATTCATTCCTGTTACTTTGATCTTCTTTTCTCTGTGCAGAACTCCACTCAACCAACCAAAGACAGATACAGAGTCAGTAACGATATCCAATTCCTTCACTCCCCATTTTAACGCCAAATTTATTCCCCTCACGACACTATCAAATGAGAACACTATAAAAAAACTGTCAATATAAAAAAATAACAATAGCAATGATGATATAAAAACAAATAACTCTATGTCTAATGATGCAACCAGATCGGTTTTGCCGACTGTTACTGGTAAATGTGACAATGCTGCTACGACTACGGGATCCGAAAGGACCGAGAGTCCAGTAACTGTCGTCGCCAAATTTGCCAAACCGGTGACCTTGATGATAGTCTTGGACTTATATTTACCGTGTTAGCGGTCGACCTAACAAAAGAAAACATTGCTAATGACAGTGGTAGTGACTTATTCTCGGATGCTTCCAGTGTGTCTTCACGATTTGTGGTTCCAAAAAATAAAACATATGAAAAAAATAACAAAAAATTTGACGGGATGGCCCTGCAACTTTGACTGTTGTTGAAGATGCAGATAGGCCGCCAGATCCGTTATATTGGTTCGACAACGATGATATAAATACCTTCTTGGAACTTATCAGCATCTCAAAAAAGTCTCTAGTTCTGCCAAACTTTGTCGCAAGTTGCGACTCGCAACTAGGTTGTTTCATGGAGAGGACGATTTAAATTCGGTCTTTACTGGCTTTAATACAAAAAAAGATATTCATATGTAGTTCCAATCAATTACAACAACACACATTGGCTTGGTCTGTGCTGCATGCTGGAACACGCGTATATCTACAACTCACTGAGTAACTTACCATGTGAGAAGACAGTCACAGCTCTAGTGGCGCCACTCATTACTGCCATAAATGAAGTCGTCACAGACAGAAAAAATAAACACTATAGAGTGCGGCTCCCACTGAAGTTCCCCAAATGTGAGGAGCAGACGAACAATAATGAATGTGGGCCTTTTGTCTGCGGCTTTATAGAAAACATAACCCCTTCTTTGAAATAAACATAGAAAACACTCGAAAACGCTGTCATCAGCTGCGCCCTCATGTATCGGATCGTCCCGCGGGAAGAACTGGGGGTGTGGACATTTCAGTCACTGAGATATATAAAACAATAGTTTATTCTGAAAAAATAAGTCATCAGAAAATTAATGTCTATAATACCAAAAAAGAAACAATTATGAACCTCCGACGATTTTAATATTTCCAAATGTCGAATCTTATTGATATATTACCGCCAAACGATAAGTGGTTTACCTTATCTACACAAGCCACTTATCAAATTACCAAAAATAATGAATTATATATAAAAAGTAATATATAATATAAAATATTTATAAATATAGATAAAGTTTTTTACCCGTTATGAAAAGACTTGCAATGGATTCTAGTAGTTTTTGATGTTAACAACAAAACCACCATCGTTTATAATGTCATGGAATCCCTAACACTGGAACAAGAACTGGCAATCAACAGCATCAGTGCTAATCTTCTCTCCTTCTTTCGATTAGCAGAGGAAGGTTGGATCTTGAAACAATCCAATGATTTGCCAACTTCACAAAAATGTGCAGAGAGTGGATACTGGATTGCCAACTCTATAGGGCAATTGTATCACAACAACCCCCCCCAACAATGATGTACGAGAAATAATTTACAACATCACTAAAAAGAAAGTTCAAAAGAAAATTAGACGACAAGAAAAAGCTATTAAAGAAAAGAATAACAGAGAATTGCGTTACAAAAAAATCTCAGAGATAATAATGGCTAACTTCACAAAAATTACTGAAGAATTGGACTCGCTCATTACCAACTACATTTTGCAAGCAAGAGTTAAAACGGTCAAAAATCTCAATGCATCAAGAAACATCAGGAACATTAGAAAAAAATGGATGTAAATCTACGACATTACTTTAAAATAAAACCGAAAAAGGCCATGGAAATAATTCTTTGAAATCTCTTTTTTTTGTTTATTACTTGCGTTACACCACTGCCGATTTATTTTGAATCCAAAAATTATTTCAGTTGGGCTCATCTATATTGCTTTTTGAGTTGTGGCATTCAAACTAAACTCAATTTCCGGTAGTAAATCAACCCAATTTTTTTGTTGTTCTTTAACTAATGTTGTATTCATAAAGTCCCTTATGGTTCGGAATAGTCTTTCCACCAGTCCGTTAGTGTTATGGTGGTAAGGACTTGAAAACTGTAATTTTATATTATACTTCTGTGTCATTAATTTCATCAAGTTAGATTCAAAACTTTTACCACAATCGACGTGGATTATTCTTAGTGCACCAAACTTCAGTATCCAGTTGTTTACTATTGTTTTTACTGTAGTTTCTTCGTCTTGTTTTATCATTGCATTGAGACTGATATATCGGTTAAATTGGTCTATGATTGTCAAGACATATCGTTTTCCGCATTTATTTGGTTTCATAGGGCCACAAAAGTCTACATATATCTCTTCAAAAGGATGCATACCTTGTTGTACCATGATCGTTTCTTTTGTTCTACCTGTAAATACCTTTTGTTTTTGACAAGGTCTGCAGGTGCCTATGACGTATCTTATATTCTCAGATAACCCATCCATATCATATTTATCTTTTATATAGTCTGTAACCTTTTGTATCCTGCATGACATAATATGTTATGTATCTCTGTGATAAGTTCGATCGTTTTAGATTTTGGTATCCATATATTTTTATCTTTTGTCACCACCACGTTGTCCTGTAAGTGAAACTGGTTTTGCTTAATTGATTTGATTTGTTTTTTTATACTATCTATTTCTCCATTATTATTCTGCCACCTCTGTCCATCTATCTCTGACTCTAGTGCTAATATTTTGGTCTTCATTTTTCCAGTTTTGGCATCAGGATGTTGTAGTTGGCAGTGATTACATGTTCCTCATTTGTTCCGGGATAGTCCATCTGCATTAGAGTGAAGTTCTCTCTTGCGATATTCCAATTTCATATCCAGGCTACTTAAAAAATTTAACCAAGTCTGAAATTGGGACGTAATTGGTTTTTTGTCGTTAGCATATACGTTATGGCCTTATGATCAGTGCGTAGTGTAAACTGTTTTCCATGTAAGTAGTGTTTGAAATGTTGCGTAAAGTAGTAAATTGCTAATAGTTCTTTTCTAGTGATACAATACCCTATCTCATGTTTATTCATGGCATGGGATCCGTATGCTATAACCTTTTCATTTCTGTTATCATCCAACTGGGAAAGGACCGCTCCAATGGCATTAAAACTCGCGTCTGTGTCCAAAATGAATGGTTTTGTAAAATCTGGGTATGTCAGTATCGGTGCCTTACACAGTAATTCTTTTAACTGATTGAAAGATTTTTCGCACTTGTCGTTCCAGTATAACTTATCCTTATTGCTACCACACAGTGTTTCTAGATTTCGAGATATTTTCGAATAATCCTTAATAAATTTCCGATAGTAATTGCATAGTCCTAAGAAACTTCTAAGTTTTTTTACACAATTTGGTCTTTCGAAGTTTTTATGGCCTCGATTTTCTCTGGGTCTGTCATCACTCCCTTTTCATTGATGATATGTCCTAAAAATTTAATGTTGATGAGTGAATATGAATTGATTTCTTTATATAATTATCGGTATCGTCAAAATCGATACCTTTCTTGACACACTAAGAGAGAGTTTGTGCCGCTTTAACAACCATCGATCGATAAGAATCAGAATCCAATATGATTATCGTTAATTCATTTGACAAATTTGTGATTTTCTGTTTGTCTGGCGAAATCGAGTACAAACGAATCAGTAAGGTAATTCGATAATATTTCATTTCTGCTGTTAATCAAATTTTCTCAAACCTCGTTTCGCTGTCATCAATCGACGACCATTTCCAACATTCATTATTCAAAACCGTCCTCTTTTCAATAAAAATTTCATCAAAAACAAAATGAAACTCCTGGGAATTTGTGAGACTCATAATTAAAGATATTGGTTTTCAAAAATCGGAAGAGATCAAAATTTTCTCGAATCGAAATCGAAACTTCTGATTTTTTTACAAACTGATTTTATTGATACAGATAAACAACTGCCAAGGTCATTATAATTTTTACTAAATATTTCAATATCTCAAAAAATATTTTTCATGTAATTCTTTTTTGTAAATAATATTTTTTAAAAACTTTCAATTTCAAATATATATTCAAAGTAAATACAATTATCATAGATTGTCATTCACAATGTCTTCCGATATATATAAATATCAATAATATTTGAATATAAAAACAGTGTTTGCTTTAATGAATCGATGACGGGGATATAAGAATAAGAAGAACTTTTAAAGCCAATCGAGGATGATTTTTTGATTGTAAAGCCCGATTTTGGACAGTTCGAAATTAGTCGGCAATAATTCCTGTGGACAGTCGAGACAGTTACTCTGTGATATCGATGTTTAATATTTCAACGAGTTTGACACCATAGAAACTACTTCAACACTCCTTTGCGGCTGTATCGATGACAGAGATCAAAATAACCGGGTCTTTCGAAGCTGTCTTGCGGCAGTTTCTGTATCGAACGAGGACAAAGGAAGCCAATAACGTCTCATCATTTTCCAATGTAATATGATAATAATATAATAATATATGGAGTGTGTGTGGTCAGTAGGGTAAAAATGGGCATTCTGCCTACACCCCCCCCCCTGGCCGTAGCCATGGCAACGATATGGGTTATCGTGGTTACCATGGCAACCGACCCGATTACCATAGCAACGGTCGCG
>MQRK01254915.1:0-13000 GCA_001938485.1 Girardia tigrina
AGTGTTTCGGTACTTCATCTTTGTCCAACCACTGTGCAGATCGACGTCGGTTATCATACAGGATCCATTTCTCATAACAGGTAACAATACGATCAAGAAATGGATCGTTTTTATTGCGAAGATGATTGGAAGAACAAATTTCATGGCGTCGGTTCTTTTGATTTTCATTCAAATCCTGTGGAACCCATTTATCAAGTTTCTTGATTTTTCCCAGTTTTTTTAAATGACCCAGGACTGTTGCATGACTAATGCCCAACCCATCTAGAAGTTCTCTGATTGTTGTACGGGGATCTGTTTCCACCATTGTCCTCAAATTGTCGTGTTCACAGCAACTGGACGACCACGACCTTCTTCATCTTCAAGGTTTTCATCTCTATCAGAAAATTTTCGGAACCATCGTTGCACTGTGCGCTCAGAAGCTGTTCCCTTGCCAAACGCTTTATTGATATTGCGAGCCGATTCTGCTGCTTTACGACCCAGTTTAAATTCGTACAAGAAAATGGCTCAAATTTTAATTTTTTCCATTATTAATTTAGCACCGTAAATATTCTAAAAAATAACAGCAATATGTTAATAATGGCTATAGGAATATACAGCTAGGCATAAGATTTCAAATAATATCTAAAACTAATGCATTTAAACTTATATACATATCAAAGTAGATAAACAAAGTATAAAGCTCAAAAACCGCCATTATTTTTCGACCAACCTAATATATATACGAATATCTTTTCAAAGCATTTATGATTTATTATTATAAACAGATAAAATATTTCAAAATAGTAAAGATTGTTAGATTATTAATAAGAAAATTTCTAAATTATGACCTTTAAGACATTTTGTGGACAAACCTTTTAGCTAAGATTTATTAGTCTAATAATATTAAAAACATATAAATAACCTCAATCGAACATCATATTGATATCCATTTGGGCATATAGGTTCAATGCACGAATATTTTCCAGGTATATTGATACATATTGTATTATCAGGACATATTTTTGGATTAGCTCTGCACTCATCAATGTCTGTTACAATATACAAATACAAAATTAAGAAGTTCTATATCAATAGAAACTAACCGAGGCATTTCATAGTTTTGGGATATAAACTATAGCCATCTGGACATGAGCACCTGAAGCTTCCATATGTATTTATACAATTATATTGACATACATTTGGTTTCTCTTTAGAATCACATTCATCAATATCTAACATGAAAAAATAAGCCAAAGAGCATAGAAAATAATATTTACCAATACAGCCGCGATTTGCACTCCATTTGAAGCCCGGTTTGCAGACATCTTCTTTGCCTAATTACCATTTTTATATAAATTGTATCAAAAAATTTGATTTCATTTTACCTATACAAGACTTTTTGTCCATTGATTGTTTGAGGTCTTGTGGACAAAGACACTCATAAGAACCATAGGTATTTTTACAACCATATTTACAAATTGATTGATCCATTTTACACTCATCCATATCTAAAATATATTTTCATTGAAAAAAAGAATCACTAAATTTCGACGTACCAACACATGCACCAGATAGAGAAAAGAACCCGGGCTCACATTCACACTGGTATGATCCAGGCAAATTGGTACAGGTGGCACCGGAAGAACAATTTGCTAACCCAACCGTACATTCATCAATATCGAAACATTGGTCATTAATTAACTGATATCCATCGTTACATACGTTTTCACAATAATACGATCCTGGAGTATTTTTACATTTTTGATGCTGTTTACAATTCGCTATACCGACTGTACATTCGTTGACATCTTAAATAAAACAATTTTAATATAATATCTTGTGAAAGTATGTTATGAAGTAAATGTATATCAACGATGGACGATACGTTTACTTCAAAACGTATTCAATAAAAAAATAAAACTCAAAGGCCGAAATTTATTTTACTCAATTTTATTAAGAATTAATGTTCAATAAGAGGTGAAGGTCTACACACCGTGAGCATGAATTAATTAAACATGCTATGTGACTGAAGGGAAAGTAACTGATCAATATAGATTCCATGATATGTATATCATTATGTATGTAAAATATTATTAGTTCATACCAGAAAGAATGAGACTTTTGAAATGTCAATATCATTTTTAACGAGCAATGTAAAAAAAACAACCCTGTGTAATACATTCATTCATAATCACCATTCTTCTTTTTAACATTAGAGAGGCATTGTATCAGTTTTCCAATCTCAGATGACCATCGATCAGCAGAAATATTTTTCAGTTCTGATGTAATGAATTGATGTAACTCATCTGCAGATTGAAAATTTGTTTTGTGTCGCTGATCTTCCAAGTAAGGGTGAATAAAGCGATCCAAGATGTTATAATCAGAGGAATATGGCGATTGACGGAGTAAGGTAGCATTCTTTTTTGCGAGAAACAAGGACGTCACTTTGGAAACATGAGGCCTCGCGTTGTCTTGCACGAAAATCATGTTTCTCCAGTTTAGTGGAAACACATGTCGACTAAACTTCTTCTCCATATTAACAAGAAAAGTGACATAACGCTCGCTATTCTTGATTTCTCTCTCCTGCAGCAGTTCGCAATGATATTTTCCAGTGAAGGAAAATGATTTTTGATGATGAAATGACAGACATGATTTTTCTGTCAAACTGGCTACGCTTCACGACATGAATGGGTTCACTGTGATCATCATCAGAAGAGACCCAGCAACAGTTGCTTCTTTTCTTGCCAACAGTTCTCATGTAAAACCACTTCTCATCAACCATCACAATATATTCATGTTGGTGTTTGCTTTTCAAAATTTTTAACCATTCCTTTGCAGCATTGACACGATTAACCTTTAGATCATTTGACAATGTATGAAGAACCAACTTACAGGCAACAGACCGAAGCCCAAATGGCCACTCACAATATGCTGAATGGTTCCATGGCTGAGGGATATCTCATCTACAATTTAATCAATGGTCACTGCACCATTGGCGTTAATAATTCCAGAGACCAACAGAATGTTTTCAGGGGTTATTTTTGTTAATTTTCTCCCGAGGTTTTTCCAAGCAAAAGAAGTCTTGTCATTGTCAAATTCAGTTATCCACCGATACACTGTAGATTCTCCAACACTGTCAGCACCATGAACAGAGATATTTTCCTGATAAATTTCACTTCCCGTTATGCCGAGTGAATAACGGGAGAAGGTATAGAAATGAAGATTTTTTTCGATTTTTCGCCATCATACAGACAAATAAATCAACCAATATTCAAACAAGTATTCAATAAATATTTTCTGTCAATATTTTTTTAACTATTACATATTTTTACTCTTTATATGTTACTATATACTGCACAAGTAATTTCCGCCTTTACAGATCACAAACATAGAAATATAACATCATTCTCACTCTTTCTGGTACGAACCAATAATTTGACTTTAGAGCCCTAAAGTTCTATTTTTTAACAACTTCGAAAGCCGCATTTATTTTGAAACAGCACCTTGTGACATTCAAGGTAGCCGTTGCTCACGTCTGATAACACAATTATTTATCTGTCTTAGCCGTTTTTGAGAATTTTAGCAGATAAAAGAAGAAACGCTTGAGAGTAAAAGAGTGGACAACTAATGCTATAAGTATGGATTTTTCCAATTTTTTGTTTGCGTTTTTTATATTAAAATCAAAAATATCTAACTTTTTTAATGAACAAATATAATTAAATCAGGCGCGTAGGCAGGATAATAATAATTTTTAAAAATAATTTTGATCCTAATTACCTCTTAGTTTTTAAACTGAAAATAAGTTTTACAGAGCAAAGAAATTTTTCTTCCTCAAAATATTAAACATGCTGCAGATAATGATATCCTCCTATCTATGGATATCATTAATGAGCAATGACCAGGAGATAAAAGTTGCACTGAAGAAGTCTTTTTTGGCGAAGTGACAATGTAGAGGCATTATTGTATTAATCAAAATATTTTTCGATAGACAACCCATTGCTTGAATATTTGGAACTTTCATTTATATCCTAAGATTCACAATATGCTGAAGTTATTTGCAAATTTACTAGTAACAACAGACACAGCTGAACGATCTCTTTCTACATTAAGCAGAATCAAGACTTACTTACGAAATATTTCATCAGATCATATACTGAATGGCTTAGCTATAATGAACATTCATCAGGAATAATATGCTTCTTTAAAGACTGAAGAAGTTTAAGACACTGGCGCAGAACCCAAGAAGATTTATGCTTCTATAATTATTTTATAAATATATTTATTTCTAATAAAAGTTATTAAATGTGGAATTTCGATGATATTATAAATTTTATTATTTTAATATTAGTTAATTTAAATTTTTTTAACTTTGAAAATCGAAATTCAAATACACAGAAAAATACTGCGTAATATTTATCCTCCCGAAATATTTTTCTGCGTACTAAATTAAATATTAAAGTTTATGATAATATCTATTTACTATGGAAAAAAAAGATACATTTAAAGCAATAAAACCCCATCTTTATTTTAGGAAAGCAAATGTTACATCATTTATCGCATTTAATAACCATTAGAATAATTATAATGATAATTGTAGCTGTCGCGACTGTTTTTCATGAAAGAATGTTATATTTCATTCATATTATTTGGATATAATATTTTTTCGCAGATAGCCATCATATGATTGAACGACTTAAAGCTTTTCGCGACGCTTATTGCTATGACAATTCGGGCACCTCATTTAGACAGTTGCCCTACTCATTTAAAACTATTTGACTATTAGTTACTCAAGAACAACTCAAAATTCTGCAATTTAACTTTGTCAGTTTTTCTAATCATATCGTAATGTTCCTCCTGGATGGAGAACTAACCTCACGATTACTCAACGATGTGAAAGCCACAATGCCTCCAACAAGTGGACCAAAGTCCGGACAGAGCAAATAGGAAGATCAATTGTGCATAGCACCAAATAGTAAATACCGATCAAAATCTATATGAGAAAACGGTTTGAATCCTCAAGTATTTCAGTCTCTTGAAAGTAAAATCTGGTCGCTCTAATTTTATCGAATTCATTTTTAAATAACAATCCTTGTTTATCTAATTTTTAAAAAAAATTAATTAATAAATGTTTGATTTGTTCAGTGAATTTAATTTGATATATTTATTTTATATATATAAAAAATAATTTATAGGAATTAAAATATTAATAATAAACGAATTAAATTCTAACAGTCTTTTTCAGTTCCAGACAAAAAGATCGCTACTTTTAGTTTTGCTAGAAACATCAACAGTTTTCAATGTTTAGGCTTTTTGATTTGAGAGATTCTGGATAATTTAGGGTTGACAGTAATAATTGGTCGGGATTATAATTGGTCATAGGTGGTCATGCTTGGAAGATAAATAAATTTAATTTGTTCGGCAGGAAAGTTCTGGCCGGAAAATTAAAAAATTAAATCTTTTGGCCGAGAATAACTTTTTGGAAAATTAATAAACTAAATTTAATTTAATTTTGTCGGGACTCTTAGTCGAAAACTTGGACGTGGAAACCCACAATCGTTTTTAGATGATTTTCAAAGAACCAATAATGCTTTTGAAACATTTCACAGAAGTATCCAATGTATTCTTGCGAATCCAACACTATAGAAAATAATAGATTTGTTAATAAAACTGCAAAGTTGAAAAATGTAAAAATTGCACAAATTCTGGAGGTCAAAATATGCATTTTAGTTTAGGTTTGAGCGGAAGAAGTAAGCATAAAAAATAAATCATCAATAATAATTAAAAATAAAATTAATATAATTTTAAAAATAATTATTAAAAATTTTAATTATTTAAAGTATGTTCAAGTTTATTTTTTTAAAAAATTCGCCTATTATTTTACGATTAAAACTTAAACTGAAGAAATTATATTTTTATTTTGTACAAAAATATTTATTTTAATTAGTGTCTTTTGTGTTTCAAATTACTACTTGAAATACGTACACAATTATCAAATATAAATATAACAAATATCCATATAAAAATAATTTTAAAAATATATAAATATGTACATATACTGAAAATATGTTTTATACAATAAATTATATATTTGTTAGCAATTCTTATTATTTATATGTTCTGTACAAATATTGTTTACCTTCAATATCTCTTTTATATAATTCAGAAGAATAATATAAAGGAAAGAAGTTATTATTGTCATTCAAGTTCTCCCATTTCGTTACTATTTATTAGAGAATAATATATTTTTTCTTTTAAATAATAAAAATAACTTATGAAATTTTTTATTGATCAAGTTTTCATGTTTTTATTGTTAATAAAATTTTTAAATAAACATCATTTTGGCATCATTAATTTAAAATTATTATGTTAAAAAAATTAAGCATAATTATTTAAGGAGATCACTTTACTTAATATAATCATCTTCAATCTCACGATAAAATGTAATTTAACATACAACGAAATTTTCCACAAACATTCTCCAACCGAGGGAAGGTCGGTGTCAACTCCTCTAAAAAAATCAATCTTATGTTTGATTCTGGCCAATAGAATCGTACTATTTCCAACTCCTCAGTGCTCTTCTACTATTATTAGAATATTCAATCTACTTTGAGGTCATCACGAATAAGTTCAATGCGTACTATCAGATTTTCTAAATGCACGGCGGGTAGCTCCACTTGTACTTTTATAAAAGCTTTTATCAAATGATTAAGAGAGGAAAGTGAGTAAAAGAATAAATAAAAATCTCGGGTTAGAACAACGTTTTAAATTTTATACTATATTTACATTTTAAAGTATTTTTCCGTCTGAACTTTAAGTCTGTTTGAATTTGATTCGTAAACTACATTTTTCGTGAAGTTTAAAATAATTTCATAATTAATAAAATCTTATTTACTCACCAACACAAGTATTTTTTTTCTTTAAATAACCTTGCCGGCACAAACAATAATAACTACTATGTGAATTTATACATTGTTGGATTCCACAAATATTTGGTTTTTCCTGACATTCATTAATATCTTAAGATGAATGAAAAATATTTAATAATAGTAATTATTGCAGACCTTCACATATGTTTTTGTCTTTGACTCTTCTTAATCCAGGAGGACATTTCGATTGACATATAAAGCTCCCTAAAGTATTGATGCATTCCGAATCAGAGTCTGGACAAGGTGATGATTCTGCAGAGCATTCATCGATATCTTGACAAGATCTTCCATCACTGCTTAAAGCAAAACCAGATCGGCAGTTGCATTTAAATCGTGGAACTGTATTCTCACAAATCTGGTCACATTTATTTAGTGTGATATCAGCACATTCATTAACATCTGCATGGACAAAGGTACAATTTTAAAGTTTATAAAATAGGTAAAATAGGAAAATTGAAATCCTATATAAAATATAAAAAATTATCAAATATAAAAACAACGAGTCTGAAAGATTCCATAATACTTTGCAAGGTTCAATAGAAATATTGTAAGATTCAATTTGGAGATCCATTGAGTCGTCACCATGAGAAGAATCTCGTTAGCAAACTAATTACATCCAAATTTAGAAAGCAGAGATTTAGCTATCAACCCAAAGTAATCTAGGACGATTATTAAAAGATTCTGGTAGAAACTGAACTACCTCATGTTAAATATGGCTTAAAAACTTTAAAAGTTGAAATTAGCTCGACAAGTAGGAGGCCTATGATTTGAAAGATGGGTACAAATCGTCACAGTTTTAAGTTTGGTCTTTCTTTTCTTTTGTGCAACCAAAATGACTTAACTTGGATCAAATAGATATTTGTGACAAAAATAGGTTCTGGACTTCAACCGGAAAAGTTTTAGGATTGTGATTACAATGATTACAGTGTGATTGTCGACAGCTGGTGTGACCCACCACAAGTTTTTGGAATAATGTCAAATTAACAAAACAAAATCCTGATGTTAGGAAATCGACAAACCAGCCAGAGCTAATATACAGACGTAGTCCTACTACCCAAATTAATATGTATTCGGATACGTAAAATAATTCTTATTAAAAATTTAAATTATAAATAATATGTACTTATTTGTATTATAGATGAATTAATTTGATATTTCACGATAATCTAAATACAATTCTGAAATAATTTGAAGAAATCAAATAAAAAAGTTAACTAATAAAAATTTTATTCGCATTTAAAAATTTGTTCTCAAATTCTAAAGAATTCGGACATCTCTTTTTCAATTCAAAAGAATTTGGACACTTAATAAAAATTATAATATAAATTTAGGCAATGAATTATTTTAAATTCAATATGGATTACTAGTAAAAACACAAGTAGTTGTTAATGTTTAAATATTTCAGTCGATTAAATTTTCCTTATTTTTAAAATATGGTTCGTGGAAAAAAGAATCATACGGAAATGCGTGAGAAAATATTTGCCATGTATATTAAAGGAAAATCAGTAAGGGAAATTTCAAAAATTTTACAGATAAGTAAATCGACGGTATTCGATAACATTAAAAAAGCTAAATACCGCCAGAATAACTCATCGCCAAAGAAATCTGGACGACCAAAGTTAACTTCCGCTACTGATAACCGGTGTTTGAAGAGGTTAATTCCTCAATATCGTCGTGCTACTGTTCAAGAAATCAACGAGAAATGGAGTATGCAAACAGGCATTTCTTCTTCTCCGTCCACTTGTCTACGTCGAATACATAAATTAAATTATTCATTCTACAAGGTAAGATTTTCTTAATGAAATATAAGCATTGCGTAACACTTCTTTAAGGCTAAAAACAAACCCTCTCTGTCACCTATTCAAAAGAAAAAGAGAATTGAATGGGCTCTTAATCATAGTAAATGGAGCCAAAATGATTGGAATATAGTTATTTTTTGAGACGAATCTCGTTTTGAATTGTCTATGGGCGACATGGAAAATCGGTCTATAGTAGTATAATACAGCATGACAACGACTGCATACATGCTTCGAGAATCTGCGTTTGAAATTTTAAGGACTTAAGGTTGAAGTTCTGCACTATACATCTTACTTTCTAGACCTTGATCCATCTAACTATCTTTGATAACTTTCTCGTCCGTAAAACCTTCACAATCAGGAACAATCCAAAACGGTTTTCATAAACTTCATCAAATTCCAAGTACCAAATTCCAAGGAAAAGTCAACTTACTTCTATTAAATCCATAGCTTAAAGTTTATCAATTAAAACTTTAGATCATTTCTAGAAACCCAATATATTATGTTAATATTTCTATACCAACAAAAGTATCAGCAAATTTAATATGGTCAATGAAAATAGTCGACAATGTTTTTATTCAATAAAAATATCTCTTCAGTTTTAAATATTTCATCTATTTTTTTTATTTCTTCGAATATCTTTCGTTGTTTGGAGATTTTTTAAAAAATCATAACTAAAAAACTTTTGATACAAATGTATTTTATAAAATAAAAAATAATTTGTAAAATATTTTACCTTCGCAAAACTTTTGACCTTTGATTAAACTGAATCCAACTGGACACGATTTAGAATCATCATCTTCTGCTATCAAACTAGACACAATAAAGTCTATTTTTGTACCCGAAGTATTTGTTATAACTGATAAATCTTGGACCAACAATTGTTGGACCATTAAGGGTTGCCTTTTACCTTTTTGAATAGTGATATTTGTCGACCACTGATAAGGTTCTATCTCTTTATTGATTCTAAATAATCTTGCCGAGTCAGAATTTAACCTTCCTACAATTAAATATTGAAAGATCTTGTTTGACATACCTCAAAACTAACCTAAGGTAGGATTCATTTGTACGATAATCTCTTTGTAATTTTCAAGTGTGATTTTATCCGGATCAGAATTTAATACTGCTTTTGGACATTGAGCTTTTATTTGCGTTAATAGTTTTAATTTATTTTCTTTTGTGTGAAACTTATGATCCATTTCCACTTTATTTCCTTCTGCCAATTCCATGGTCGTTTGCATTTCAAAATTTCCCCTACTGACGGTTTTTCCATTTCCCGCTGATCCAACCTAAATTAATTCCATTTAATTAAAAAAATATTTTTGACGTTTTTATGAAATTAGTTGCATACTCTTACGTTTTATTTATCTCTAAAGGAAAACTTAAATAAACTTGTAATTGATTAAGTCCGATCGGTTACTTAAGTTACTTATCACAAAAACGGATCTTTTAAAGGACATATTTGAATAAAACATTTTATGACTTTCATTATGTATTTTAGGAAAATTATTTTAAGATATATTATTAATTTTAACAGTTTGTTATTCTTGTTCTTCAACCTGAGTTTTTGTGATAAAGTAAACATTTAAATAAAAGATTCTATTATAATTTTACTTATCAGTATTACGGCAATAACGCTAATAAAATTACATACACCTTATTGGATCATGCGCAAAGTGATTTGTCCAATCAAATTAAAGTATCTTGAATTAAGGCATAAATGACGTCATGAGCATCTGAATATATGGGCAATAACAACTGCAGAACTGAGGAAGGCAAAAACACTTTGTGCAACACGTATACGAATAAAACATTTCAAAATGTAGAATGACACCTTTTAATTGAATAACTAGATTACAATTTGTTATGATTTTCTTCATTCAACATTTCAATATTTTTGTGTAAATTTCATCAAATTGGAAACGTTTCAAAACGTGTATCAATGGGAATGTTTTGGATTGTCAGAAGAATTGCCGATTCCCATGGAAGTGATAAATTCTACCAAAATATACTTAAAACGATAATCTTTATGGGGTAAGTATCGGTATTTTCCGCTGATATCCGTCAAACAACTTCTTTACGCTATGCACAAGATCTATTAGAGAATCTGTGTTCATCAATTCAGTCACTATATACGAAATGATAAGTACTAGATTTACATAAAAACGAAGACATTTAACAACCGTTAGTTTTAATTAAATTAGACGTGAATTTACATTTACTCTAACAACCAAAATCAATACGAACCCCAAAATATCTTACAGCAAACAAAAGATCTCAATCTCCGCTGAAAGCCGAATAAAAAAACTCTTACAAATCTCTTATTTCACGTTCCAATGTCTTCATTTCGTCTTTGAAGCGAATTCCGATTAATTTAAACTTTGATTATATCGACCGATGAGAAAATGCGACTAAATCGTCGGCAACAAAAATACAAATGACAATTAAATCTGATGAGCGTTATTTGACTTTTTATACTATCTAAATGTCATTTTTTGAATATTTAAATAATCATATCTGTTTCTTCTTTTTATTTCCAAAGCAAGCGCTTTTCTTTTCCAATTATTAGTAATTTTATACACATTTCTAGCAATTTTTTTTATAAAAGTGGTAATCAAAACATCTCAAACTTGAAAAAAAATACTTTTCTTATCTCTAATACATCTTGTTACTAGACGAAAATATTAAGCATATTAAAAATGAACTGATATGATGATGTAGCACTTAAAACATTTTAAATTTTTTCAACTCTCCTGCTTTTTATTTCCTGAAATAATAATCGAAATAAAAGAAAAGAACCCAGAAATAAAGTTGTCTCTCGTCAAATGATCATTTTTGTATATAAGTTTCTCATAAAAACTGCCACCATTAAAATGGTAATTAAATTAGTTTTGAAAAAGATTCATGTAATAAAAGACTATATTAACAATGATATACTCGCGTTTATATATCAAAGCAATGTTTATGTAATCATTATGTCATTTAAATCATGAAAATACTTTCAATAAAGTTGAAGAGGATGGTGTTTGGACATTGATTTTAGGATCAATAGATTTGATCAACAATGCTTCACACATCACCCTCTCCCAGTAATTATCAAATTTTGAACACAAAATCTTAAAATTGCTTACATCAACTTTACTATTCAAACAGTTCTTCTTATGTTGAGCAATATTGCTATCACTTTCCCTGCGATTATGTTCCTGAATCCGTTGACAGAGATGACGACAAGTCTCTCTGATGTATGTGGCGTCACACCCATTACATTTATATTGATAAACTAAATTGGAACATAACCCAGTTGGAGTGATGGATTTACTACTAAACAAACTTCCTATCTTACATGATCTAGATACAATTTTTAAATTTAATAAATTATTTTCATCATGTTTCAAAATAGAGTTTTTGAATTTCCTGAAACCCTCAGAGTAGGGAACAGTCAAAACAAAACCAATTTTATCATAATTATTATTTATCTGATTTTTGTTTTTGTCGCTATTTATGGTATTTGATTTTTCATTTTCATTTTCCGATTTAATTAATTTATCGACAGTTTCACGAGTTAATTTTTCAACTATCGATTTGGAATATCCATTTTTATGAAGTAAATTCATTAACTTGTCAATACTTTCATTACATTTAGCGTACATAGACGAAAGTGTCCAAGATCTATAGATCAAACCTTTTATCATATTTCTTTTATATTTAGGTTCACAAAAACTGTTAGGGGTTGTATATAACCCTGTATCAGTTTTCTTTCTATAGATCCCAGTTTCAAAATGGTTGTTTTTTGCTCTTTCTATCAAAAGATCTAAGAATGGTAAAACATTATTGTTTTCATATTCTACCGTGAATTTTATATTTGAATGTAGGGAATTCATATAATTTAAGAAACATTCAACTTGTTCTTTATTATCAAACAATAGAAAAATATCATCCACATAACGCTTATAAATTTTAGGTTTAATACCATCATATAGACTTATTTTTTCTTCAATCTTGGAAAGAAATATCGAAGCTAAAGTTGAAGGTAATGGAGAACCCATAGCTACCCCATCAACCTGTCGATACCAATCATTATTAAATAAAAATCGTAAATTCGATGTTGCAAAATATAACGATTCCCGAAAAGCAATCTCATCAACTAAATGATGTTCATACATTATTTCTTCATCATTTGCAACATAAGTCTATAGTTTCATGTAAAGGAACATTTGTAAACAAATTTACAACGTCAAACGATACCATGAAATTATTATTTACGTCAAGATTAGAAATTACCTCAACAAACTCAAAACT
>MQRK01254915.1:13008-51116 GCA_001938485.1 Girardia tigrina
AAGTGAATTCAGAAGAAAGTAAAGGCTTTAGTTTTGAATCTAGATATTTAGCGATTCTGTACTGGGAAGTGTTAATCATTGAAATTACTGGTCTCATAGGAATTCCGTCTTTATGAACTTTTGGCAATATTGCTCAACATAAGAAGAACTGTTTGAATAGTAAAGTAAGTAATTTTAAGATTTTGTGTTCAAAATTTGATAATTACTGGGAGAGGGTGATGTGTGAAGCATTGTTGATCAAATCCTTTGATCCTAAAATCAATGTCCATACACCGTCCTCTTCAACTTTATTGAAAATATTTTCATGATTTAAATGACATAATGATTACATAAACATTGCTTTGATATATAAACGCGAGTATATCATTGTTAATTCAGTCTGATGATGACGGTTGATCCGTCGAAATTAATCACAATATATTCTGACGAAAATTTTTTGACTTTTAAAAATTCATTATCATCATTTTTTAAATATTTATAAAAAGACTATGTTTTTGATTGTTATTTTGTATACACGTAAAAAAAGAGTTAAGTGTAATTGAATAAATTGATATTTTTGAATTTATTTTAATCCGAATTCAACAGAATCATTTCCTATTTTTAAGAATAACTCAGAAATTATCTAAATTCTATCAATTCATCATTAAAAGTAAGTGCTTACCTCATATGCTTCTAGCCAAAGCAAAGGAGTCAGTAGGCCTGTGTATATCTTAATACAGGATAAAAATTTATTCTTAATTTCAGAAAGACTTATATTGAAATTAGTCTTTTTTATGTTATTCGAATTCCATGAGGCATTTAGAAGAACAACACCGATGTCTTCCCCATTTATAGTACCACGTATTTCACCCAGAGAATTGTTTTTGGATAATTTAACTAAGATAAATTATATTTAATGAGAAGCAATATATAGTTATTTTTAAAATGAAATAGGAAAAAAATTAATATAGAATTATTTTCCTATATAAATCGAACAATAAGGTTTGTAGGAATCCCCTTTATATTACAATGACTTATAAAACAACTGTAAAACAATTAACGTTCTATAAATTTATTTGATGAAATGCCCCTACATTCAATTTGATGGTTACTGATTACTAATACAAAAAGTTTTAAAGGTTACATATTAATTTTGAAAAATAAAGATAAAGTGAGTAAAATACTTACAAAATGACCAACATTCTAATACAATGTATACATGTATTTAAGGGCTCTAGATGTTTCATCACCGGACTATTCATCACACTTATTTTTAATAAAAAAATTAAAACTTTTATTTTTAATTTTTATAAATATGTTTTTATTTAGTTAAATATTTAGCAGGTGTTATGAATCGTCCGGTGATGAATCATCCACGAGAAAAATTAAAGTGTGATGAATCATTCGGTAATGAAAAGTCCTAAAATTGTATTAAAAACGGAAAAAGTAATAATGAAATCAAGATTACACTTATTAAATACTTCCTCTATACTCCTTTTATTTAAATTAAAATAATAACGAAAAAGAAACAATAGTGCACCATACTGGTCAATCAATTAGCATTATACAGTTTACATATAAAAGAACTTGTCTCAAAGAAGCGAAAAATCAGTCATAAAAATTTACTTGTTCTGCCTTTGTTTTTAAATTGGACAACAACATAGGCTTTACATGTTGTAGCTTCTTTTTCATAATATTCCAACAATAATTTATTGTATTACGATCAGATGAATTAAATGACCAATGATCTAGAACCTGAAATCCAAATTCTTTAAATCAGTCTTTCAATACCTTCGTGGAGTGGGAAGAAGCGTATTTAAGTTTGAATTTGCAACAATTATTACAGTTAATGAATATTGGAAGATGTTTCTGAGGCACTTTGGAGTATACAAAAATAGTTATAGTTGATTGAGACCGTAAAGAACAATAATCGACTAATGCCAATTGAAGTAAAAAAGTGTGAATTTTCCACAAAAAAGATCGATCATTCACCGATCTTTTTTTTTTCATTATATTATATTTTCATTATATCGAAATAAGAGAAAAAAATATAAAAGTTCTTCCCAATGGTCTTCACTATAGCAGTTGACTATTGCTGAGGGATCTCGGGGCAATAAATTCTGTAAGGTCAATTATTCTGTAAGATATATTCTTAGTTGAGTTTAATGATATTGTTGGTGGTAATAAGCTCGTAAGTAAAAATCCCTGAGAAGTATTCTGGTACTCATATTCCGTATGTCTGAAAACAATTATGCGGAAATATTGGTAGAAAAGTTTGTGGATCATGTAACATTAAATGATGATTGAAGAAGTCTATCTGATGAGAAGTCAACCTTCAGTATCATTGTGCTTTTGGTTTTACTATTTTTCCTTTCTAATCACTATTATATTACATGAAATATCATAATTATACATTGTCCTCAAGACATTCAATATAGAAATGGACAACTTTACAAAAAAGAGATCTTATATATTTTCAAGAAATAACATATAATTGATTCAGCAATTATAAAGATAGAAAATCATAGAAAAACCGAGACCTCAAGAAAATGTTTTTATTTCAGAAAATAATTTTCTTTGAAGAAGAGAATATTTTTTATTATTTAATCGTAATTTATACAAGTATTATGCCAATTATATCTATAAGTTATTCATATGTTTTAAAACGATCTTATAAATGCTCTATAAAATTTAATCAATTGTTCATAAAAAATGTATATTATTGTTTTAAAACCGAATTCTTCACGAAATAAGAAAAGTATTAAAAAATAAATTTTTAAAATTTGTAGGTAGAAATGTTTATAGAGGTGTTGAACTGAAGTTGCTTGCTTGATTAATATTCTATGGCAGGGCTGCCCAACCAGGCGATCGCGACACGAATTTGGGTCGATCTTCTACTACAGACTGAAAATGAAAAAAAAATGTTTGTAAAAAAAATTTGTAAAAAAAATTTTTTTTTGTAAACACAAATATTAAAAAAAAATTAAGCAATCACTATACTTCTCCGTTTTTTAGTTTGCTTTGCAAAAGTTTGTTCAAACGCTCTTCATCAAATTCATTTGGTCGTCCTGAACGAGGTGCATCCTTGAGGTCAAAATTGCCAATTTTAAATTTTGCAAATCAATCACGAGCGGTTATATCAGCTATAGCACCTTCTCCGTATACAGTACAAAGCTCTCGTATTATAACATAATGTAAAAACATAGTATGTATTTCTAACTTCCCAATCTCCCTTAAACTACAACTAGGACAACAAGTCGATCGCGACACATTTTTAAGAAACAAAGTCGATCTTACATACACAAAAGTTGGGCAGAACTGTTCTATGGTATGTGGTTCGATGTGAAAAGTGTTTTAAGCATCTTACTGAACCCCAGAAACACTTTTATTACACGGTTATTCGAAAATATATTTCAAATCATTTCAAAATATAAAGAAAATAATATTGAAGATGAAAATAATTTTACAAAATATTTTGAATAATTTAAACTTTATTTTGGAATAATTTTTAATATATTTTAAAATAATTCTCTAAAATCACATTGATGATTGATCGACATTCTTATTGCTTAATTAACTCCAATTGTTAATGAAAATTAATAAATGAAAAATAATTAAGCAAAATAGCTTAATTTTTTAAAATGTTAAATAATTGTTTAAAAAATTTTTTTTAAGACCACACTCAAATTGTCCAAGATTCTTCTGTGGTAAGCATCGGAAACCTTAAAAATCGACTGAAATTTTCCATAGACAAATTTCTATGGTATTTTTTTGCAGATCGGTATACCATTTTAATTGAGGTTTGATAATCCATTGGACTGTATATAAATGTGATTATCTGGATGCTTATTCACATATTTCATTTTCTAGTGGACGATTCACCATCGAATGTTTAATCACCGGATGATTTATCATGCCATTTTTTACAGGTTGAAGAAAAATTAAGTACTACTTAAAGAGCAGATCAGGCGTGCAATTGAAAGTTACGGGAGATCAAGTCGTTTGACGTTTTTAAATGCATTCTCTCATTTGTCATACTGTTAATAAATAAAGTAATTTTTATGTTGTTGTAATGTAAATATATGTTATATATATTTTATCTTAATTCATTAGTCATAATTTTAATTCAGTCTTGGTCAGGCAGGGAAAATAGGTGTCCTAAAAATAGTTTGTTGTGAAAGTTATCGAATTTAGTACGAATTATCGTTAAAACAATTGTTTTAAGCAGGTGTGATAAATCATCAGGTGATGAAAAGTCTTAGAATCATAAATTTCTATTTAAATTCAAATTTCTTATTTATTTTATTTATATTTTTTAATCCTCTTTTGAATTAAAATTTAAAACGCGAAATTTAAATAACATTTGAATATTGGAACTATTTATCAATCATCAAACATAGTTTGGAGGGGTTTAACTTTTGATTTTGGTGTCCAAACTACATCTACATTTTCTACTCTACATCGCTTGAATAAAAAATTTATTAATTTACCTTTATCTGAACATTTCGGGATCCAGACACATTTTATTGTTTCCACTGATTTTTCAGAACACAAACCATTTGGTGACAAACATCTTCGACTTCTAGTTTTAACAGATGAACTATCAACTGTTTCATAACATGTTTGCGAACATTCACTCCACTCAGACCATGGTGACCATATACTTTTATTTTTATTATCGCATTTGTTTTCGTTACATTTTTGAACATCCTTAGATGGACCACGACACCATTGTCCTCCAAAAGAAGGTGGTGGTTCCGTACATGTTCTGTCACGTTCTTGAAGTCCTGTTCCACACTTTGTAGAACACTCAGTCCATGATCCCCAATTAGACCACTGTCCATATACTATCATGTGTACTCAATAATTACTTAATTATAAATAATAAATTGTACCTGGGCATGGAGATTCATTACATTTTGTTTTCATAATATTTTGACCATTACAATCTACACCTCCGAATTTTGGTGTAGGTTTATCACAGCGTCTGGTCTTTTGTTTCTCACCAGAACCACAACTTTTAGAACAATATGACCATTTCGACCAAGCACTCCAATTTCCATCAATTGGACATTCGCCTTTTGAACAAGACCTGATCTGTACAATTTTAGTATAAACTGAGTCTAATTTATTTAGCAAAAACTAATTTTAATCCTTAAACTTTTTATAACTTGTAGATAACAGACTTTAATACTAATTTAATATATAAATGATACACAAAAATAAGAAATTTTAAATATTTTGATTAAAAATAAATACTAGAATTTGATATGACCTTTAAAGTTTTCTATTATTTACATTATTAAGCCTTACTTCTAAATCTTTTCCTCTACAAAATTTTCCATTATTCTTCGGTTCAGGGTTGTTACAGTGTCGCTCTCTACGTTGGCTTCCACCCGAACCACATGTGACTGAACAAACTGACCATGAGTTCCATTCGGACCATGCCCCATCAATTGGACAAGGCAAATTTCTTTCACATAGAATGTCTTCCATTGCATCTCCAATACATGGCTATCTTATGAATTGAAAATGATAGCAAAATAAATATTTACCTTTCCTAAATTACTAGGCGGAGGATTATCGCATCTTCTAGTTCTCTGGCGGATACCGGAACCACACGTTGTTGAACAAGGACTCCAGTCTTGCCAAGAACTCCATTTGCCATCCGTAGGACAAAATCGTAATAAGCATTCACGTTTTTCTTCACTTTCTCCGATACATGCCATTCCTTCATTAGATGGCGGAGGATTATTGCAAAGTCGTTTTCTAATTCATTTATATTCAAATTGATTCCAAAAATATAATACCGTGCCATAAATCCTTTTCCGCAACTAACACTACATTTAGACCATTCTTCCCATTTTGACCATCCTCCAGCAATTTGAACTGTTACATATGCTGGATGAGAGTAAACTTCTCCTCTATCACTTGAAGCCACACAAAAATATATTCCTTCATGTTCCTTTTGAACTCCAATTATTCTTTAAAATTAAAATAAAATTTCTTGAAATATTTCAATTAAATATACAAATATTTGTTAAAACAATAATGGGGAAAACTATAAGTGTTAAAATTAATCTTTGTGATATAACCGAAGCTGTAAAAGAAATTATATTCTTAAAAGAAGGTATTCTTCAAGAATTACAAAGAATTATCTTGGCTGGAAAACAACTGTAGGATGGAAGACATTTGGTCGATTACGAAATTCAAAAAAAATCAACATTATATTTGGTTATGAGGCTGAAAGGGGGTTCCAAAAATGAGCAAGACATCCAACAATACGAACATAAACTAAGTCAAAGAAGAGTAATCAAAGCGTAATTAACCAGATCAAGAAGATTATTATTCCAGAACGCTGTTTTCGAAGACGAATGGATAAAGAGAGTGGAAAAATATACCGAAAAACACGATCTATTATTGAAAGAGTATGAAAATATGTTGAACCTTGGTTACAAATTAAAAAGAACGGAAATTGGAAGATTAGAAGATGAATTAGATAAAATCGAAGCTGAGGATCGAGAAATAAATGAAGTAACAAAAGAACGTTACAATATTTTAGAAGATCAAAAATATATTCAGCCAACAAATAAAGGTTATGACACCAAAGAATTGGAATCGTTCGAGAAATTACAGATTCCTACGTTTGATGGGACGATTTCAAAATATGAAAATTGGAATGCCATTTTTATGGCGTTCATTGATACCGTAAATGCACCCAAAACAATAAAATTACTTCATTTCAAAAAATATTTAATTGGAGAACCTTCACGAATAACTGAACGGTATGGATTCGATGATAATACTTATAAAGAAGCATTAAAAGCTTTAGAAAAACGATACGGAGTGGAAAAGAGCTATGTATCTTTGAAAGATGAAGTAAACCGATTTCGAAATGTTGATCGTTGAAAGTTTAAAGAAGTAGAAAAGTTTACGAATCTTCTACAATCATTAGTGAGTAGATTAAAGCGTTTGGAAAAAATTGCAGATTTGCATCCGGGATTTTTATATCAATGTCTAATACTTAAATTACCGGAGATAATGGTTGCAGGATTTGAAAGATAGAGAGAAGACCACCATAAAGATCAAGGAGTTGAAATTTTATGTGAATGGGTAACAAGAGAAACAGAGATTCGTCAAACAGCTTATGAGACATTATACGGAGTTGATTCAAAAGAACGGATCAAGGACTACAAATTAACAAATATGACACAATCTGTTGGAATGACAAGGAAACCAGGTGCGAAATTTTTTAATTCAGAGAAAAAGCAGAAGTGTCCTTGGTTTGAAAAAGGAGAATGTAGTTTCGGGGATAATTGTCGAATGATACCTATAAAAGAAAATTCAGCAAAAATTCAACAAACAAATCAAACTGTAGAGAAGTTATGAAGGACTTCTGTAAATTTGGAGAAAAATGCAAATTTAGCCACTCCAAAATAAGATCAGATTACAAGATATATGATAAAACTGAAAGAAATCAAGAGAGCAAACATAACGATAAAGATAGTGAACTAAGACGAGAGACACAAAATTCAACTTCTTTGACAGTTGCAATGAGTAAAAATGTGATACTGGATCAGGTGGAAATCGCAATGCGAACATTACCCGTAACATTAAAATATGGTGAAAATAAAGTGGATGTCATAGCTTTGCTTGACGATGGTAGTAATTGCAGATATATCTCAGAAGACGTGGCAGAATTATTGAAAATAGTAGGGAATAAAGAAAACATGACAATTCAAATGTTGAGTGAGACAGAAAGAGTTATGTCTACTAATCAGGTTAAAATTGAGATTTCTGGGGAAAATAATCAGGAGAGTTGGCCGTTTACAGCCTTAGCCTCAGTTGTTAAAGGAATTAATGTAATAAATTGGAATAGGGAGTCAAAAAAATGGAGACATTTGGAGGAAGTTCCATTTATTCAAATTAAAGAAGACGAATCAGTTAGCTTAGATCATCCTAAATTTCACAAATCTATCATTGAGATTAGTGGAGGTAAAAATAATCCAATTGCACGGTTAACGGCGTTGGGTTGGACAGTTGTTGAAAAAATGGGTAAAGGAGAAAGAAAAAAACTTGAATGCTAATTTTTCTTGCGCTGAAATTTTGACAGATGCAGATTTAGATAAAATCGTCAGGTGTCAAGAAAAAAATGAATTTTAAATCTGCTTATATATGCAAGCAGTGATTATGTCAACAATGGTTTATTATGTCATCTAAACACGCCCAATAGGGTTTTGAAAGACCCATTTGAACATTAATCTTAGAATCTAAAGATCTGATATAAAGTGCTTCACAGGCCACCCTCTCCAAATAATTCTTAAAACGAGAAACGTTTTAATTTTTCGTTTAAATTGACCAAATCCCTCTGAATATGGGATGCTGAAAATGTATTTTAAATTTGTTGATTCTTCTTTAACATTTTTTATCTTTAGATCCTAAGATTAATGTTCAAATGGGTCTTTCAAAAACCCTATTGAGTGTGTTTAGATGACATAACAATCCATTTATTATATAATCACTGCTTGTCTATATAAGCAGATTTAAAACTGATATTTTTCTTGAGACCTGATGATGACGGTTATACTGTCGAAATTAATTGTCATAAAAAAATAATGTTTAGTTAACAAATAGCGTGATTTTGTGTTTAAAAATAATTTGCCATCATTTTTTAATTTTCTGAATAATAATAATAACAATTTATACTGGTAAAAGTAGTGAAAATGGTTTCTTCCTATGCGTCCACTATTGAGCTCTTGATAATTATGTTCACGTAGAATATGCATCACATTCATATAAAGAGAAGAATCTTTTGTCAATTCTTGAAGTTATTCCAGAAACATAATCATGAAGGTGGCGACAAAATTGTTGAATATTTTGAGGATTATATGAGGACATGAAATCAAAAATTCTATTTTTTTATTAAATTATTTATGATGTATCATTAAACTATTGTATCTAAAATCTATAAATCTTTAAAATGTTAATCGAAAATGATGAATAAATATTTAAGATTAAAACAAATAACTGTACTGGATATGGTTTGTTAAGCGGTCCATAATGTTCTTATATTATTTTGCCTTGGGGGCCACATAATCCTTTTATAAAGAGAATTAATCATATTTTATTATAGACAGAATATTTATTTTTATAAAATTTACTAGGTTTTCTATTATTCTTTCAGTTGAGAAGGTCTTTATTGCATGTTGTTTTAGAGTAATGACTCTAGCAAATCTACTGTTCCAATGATTATATTATTACAACTTGATGAAATACTGACTAGTAATAATTAATTTTTAATCAATATTAAAATTTACTAAAAATTGCCAAATAAAATTTTAAAAAGTTTTATCATTTAAACTAACATTATTTTACAGAAATAATTTGTTATACTCATAAAAACTGTACAGTGTAAAGCCATGGGTACACTTATTCGAGTCGTGATTCGATTGTAAAGTTTATGTTATTTTTTAAAATTATGTTTGATAATATTTTTTATTATTTATATATTTAAATATCATAATATTATTACCTAAGTGAACCATTTTTTATAATAGATTTGACAAAGTCAAAGTCAACTTTCTTTTTATCTTTATACCAACTTATTGCTGGAACTGGATATCCTTCAGCTGCACAGTGTAAAACAAGAACATCCCCCAGATTTACCGATGTATTGCTTGGCATGAGTGTTAAAACTGGAGAACCTAAATTAAATTTAATAAATGTTTTTTAAGAATTTTTAATTCCAATTATCATATCTGGGAATACAGAAAAAAATTAATTTCTACATTATTTTTTTTAAAAAGAATATTTTTGATCTTCAAGAAGATTTTGCTGTCTATTTGGTTGGATAGGAAGGGTAAAGTGTATTAGGAACTGCTTCCAAGGAACTAAACCATTAATGTAAAGGTTTACTTTTATTTACTGTTGATAAATGGATTAATTGAATGCATCGGTTAAGGAAAAGCGACCAGAATCGGTCAATCGTAAAGATGTCATTTTTCACTAGGATAATGCTAGGCCTCACACAACTTTGGTCCCTCGGATAAAAATGATGGATATTGGTTGAAAATTGATGTTGCACTCATCATATAGTTCTGATTCCGCACCAATGGATTACAACTTTTTTCGATCCTTGGACAACTCCATTCATGGTAAAAACTTTCAATGACAATGGCGTTATAAAATCTCACTTAACTCAGTTTTAGACGGAAAAAGATCATACTTTCTACGAGCGTGGAATTTTCAAGTTGTCAGAGAGACGTCAAAAGGTCATCAAACAAAATGGAAATTAAATCATATATTAAAGTTAATTTCAAGTAAAAAAAACTCTTTTTTCAGTGAATAAATCGGCAATTAGGTAGTTGGCAATATAAGTTATAAAAAATTATTATATAAAAATTAAATAATCAAATAATAAGATATTATAAAATCAATTTTATCTACAGTACTGGTCAAAAGTCTTAGAACAAAGTACATAAATATCAAATTTATTGTTGCAAACATTTGTACAAGCAAAACATTGATTAAAATATGGCAGTAATTGATACAAAACATTAAAGCACTATTGTAAAAAGCTGTCTCTGCATGATTAATATTTAGTTGACCTACAGTGGTTCTTCAAAACATTAAGGCCTTAGTAGCCTCTAAAAACCAGACCGATTTTATTGCATTTTGTAAGTCTTTCAAATAAGTGAGTCTTCTAATTGACACTTTTTTCTTTAATATAATCCAAAGATTCTCATTAGGATTAAGGTCTGGGCTGTTTCCAGGCTATTGCAAGACATCAATTCTATTTTCCCTAAACCCCTGTTTCACAATCTTTGCCTGGTTGCATGGGACACCTTCCTGCTTCAATTTTCCACAATAATGAATTTGCATAATTAGCTTCAGTTTATTTTTCAAAACCTCTTTGTAAGTAGTGGCATTCGCGGTTGTTCCTGGAGGTAAAACCACAAAGGACGTCGGCCAAAAGCAGAAAAGCACCCAATACCATGCAGGAAGATGGATGCTTAACGGTAGGGTTTGTATACCATGTATTAATTTTGACCAACTTGTTTCCTTATAAATGGTCTATAACTCTGAAAAACTAGATTCATCTGAAAATAATACTTTTCGTCATTCAGCTTGAGTCCAGTGGCCATATTTCTTACAAAATGCAATGCGATCGGTTATGTTCTTTTTACTCAAAAGGGTTTTTTGGTTACTTTATAAGTACGACATTTAAATGTAACCTGCAATCATCGTCTTATACTTCTGCAGTTTAACCGAATTTCAGGTAACTCTGCTTTAATATCTGAAGCGGAGAGAAACGGATTCACTACACACATTCTTCAAATCATACTATCATACTTCTTTTTTACAACAATATGAAAATTAAAATATTTATTAACAGTATGACAAATGAGAAATTCCATTTAAAAACTTCAAACGACTTGAACTCGCGCAACTTTCAACTGCACACTTGATCTGCTCTTTAAGTAGTACATATTTTTTCTTCGGGTTTCTTTGACTTCCTGCTGCGGCCTATAAAAAACTTCCAGTCTATATAGCCCTTTCTTTCATTATTCCCTGAAGAAAAGTCCACATTGATGGATGATTGCATAAAAGCAATGATTGAAGGCTTTAAATTATAAAATTTTATTTAACCCTTAAATGCATGATTTTTTATTTTTTCATGAAATATTTGATGACAGCTAAAGAATTTTGACGTTTATATCAATATTGGCGGGAGTTTTGACATGTTTTGTTATAATCGTCATAGACAAAAATGTACAAAGATAATTTATTTACAAAGGACAGCAATTATTTACACAAACTGGATGCATGGCACTTTCAAACGTTTGTTGTATCATTTTTGATACAAGATGCATTCAAGGGTTAAAGTATGATGAATTATTTAATAAAAAATCATTAAAAAATTTTATTTAAAGTGTGATGAATTGTCCGGTGATGGAACATCCGATGGTGAATCGTCCTCTAGAAAAATAAAAATGTAATGAAGCGTCCTGTGATGAATCATCCGGTGATGAATATTAACATATGTTAATATTCATAACGTTATACTGATTAAATTAAAAATACATGAAATTATTAACAGTTTTTAAATTGTAAATAATATTTTTAAAGTTCGTACTTTTAACAAGGAAATTGACTTGGCCTTGGGCTTCCCCTGCTGTATTGGACGCAATGCATTGGTATGTACCCGTATCTCGGGACTGAAAAAGGTAAATATTTAACCGTATTTCTGAAAGCAATTATACTTCAGCATGATCTATAATTAAATTTGAGTTGCTTATAAAAAGCCGAGAACTGTTTTGAACAACGATTCCATTCTTTAACCATATTATTGAATCAACTTTTCCTTCCACTTTACACATAAGGATGGATCGTTTTAGATTTTCTTTTGGTTGATCCGACTGATAAACAGTGACTTTTGGTTTTGCTGGAAAAGAAAAGAATCGATTATACCATGAAAAATATTAAAATTTCAACAATAAGAAAATAATTTTGAATTTTTAAAGACATGGACAAAAATAAAAGTAAAATAAAAATATTTTTTAATTTTTATTTCAGAATTTTAATGTTTCTAATTTTTTGCTAACAATATATATTATATAAATAAATTAAAATCTCAATTTTTACAAATTTACAGTTATCATTATTAATTAAATAAAAAGTATAAAACTCAAATTATTATAAAAGTCTAAAAGCATTTATATTTATAAAAAATATTTATATTTAATTCTCGAAATATTCTTTTTCTTTCCTTACCCAAAAGACAATCCAGATATAAATGATCAAAAAGTATAGATTTAAAAATTCTTTTTGAAAGGTTTTCAAATTTGATATCTTTAAAATATTGTTCAAGCCTTAAATTAAATTTACGTCTGGGAAACTTGGAAACCAATTATTAATAAATAAAGTTGTAATGGAAGGAAGAAATCGGATGTAATTTCTTCTTCCATTAACGTTATAGAATAATTGTATAAAGTGATGAATAATATTTATTAGGAACACAATAGACACCAGATTTTTAATGAATATAATTAATTGTCAAATCATTCAATGGTCATAAGAATCTTTCTGACCAAGAACTAATGAGTGTTGCCGAAATTGTCACATGGAATTTGTTGAACAAATGCTGATTTCCCTGTTTAGTCTGTTACTAAACATTTGCCTGATGAACTCACAATGCAAATAGTTTTAGGTACCGGTAGTCTGATGGAAATTCGTCGGCGAGAGTGCCCAATGAGACGAATTTCCAGTTCCGGCTAAACCAGAAAACCCGGTAAATGGATAGTGATCTGGTTGTATACGTCACAGAAAAACAATGGGGAAATCAGCTTTTAAATTTTTCCAATGCGACAAAAATCAGCGGATTCCGACTTGTCCAGTATACTGAGGCATTGAATAGGAACAATAAAATTATATTATTTCGGTATATGATGTCAAATCATGCTTGGTTGTTGGAAATTATCAATAAATTCTTTGACTTCTTTTTCAAAGTTGCATGAGGAAGAATTAGAGTTGAAGTTGTCTTTGTTGTTGAAAATGTTAAGAGAAATATTATTTGGATTTTTCTCATAGGATGCATTTATAAATTATACCGAGCTTCAAATCGCTGCACTTTAGTCAGCATTATCAAAACTCTCAACGTCGTAATGGCAAATATCACGACACCGATCAAAAATTTGAATAACTGTAATTTGATATCTGTTGTCCGTTGAGATGACGATATTTGACGGAGAATGTCGTTACCATTGTCACATGTGTTTCGTTGGATATCGCCAAAGTCTTAAAATATAAATTTCAAATATCCACAGCGATAAGTCATGTGATTATTTAATATATATTATCGAATCGATTGATAATAATATTTATTTATTTTCATATATATATATATAGTAATAGTAGCTAGGCTACTACAATAGTTTTAAAATATTTCAAAAAAAAATAAATAATTTCTTGAATTAATGTAACGTTTTTGTGAGCGCCGCATATTCGCGGGAGGCTGTTACTTATATAAAATATACAAAAGATAACGTTAAAAGTTTTATTCAATATTTTTATTAATTAAAAATTAAATTTTAACCATTTTGAGATTTAATATATGGATAAAACCAAGGGTGGGCTGCCAAATTTTGTACAACCGGCTTGCTTTTATTTCGAAGCATGGAACGGTAAATGAATACATTGTCTTCTCACCACTTAAAGAACCGTTTAATCATAAAAAGATTACTTGAGTAACATGCCATGAAATACAGGCTAATGATATAAAATGAGGTATTATTTTTTTCAAATGGCCAAGAATAAATTGCATTACTATATTACTATATTTATTATTATTATAGTGTACTAAAAAACAAGGAATATAATTACTTTATCCTTGTTCAAGCTGAGAAAAACGTAATTTTTTATCGTTTTTTGCAGATACGGTAGTTTAAATATGTACTCAATAAGAGTATATGTTATAGATACGCTTTTCCCGTCTTACAAAATGTTGCTATACAATACTAAAACTACTATTGTGCATTAAGTAGCAAAACCATAACATTGCAGATAGACACTTTTACGGCAAGGAAAACATTGCATTCTTAGATACAATGAAACCACTTTTGTTTTACAAAGGATTTTCATACACCTAAAAATCTCCGAAATACTGTTTTCACTAAAAACGGCTGGATTACACCAGAATGATTTGGATTCCATCCATTAAGGAAAATCTTATCATTTTACCTAATTAAGTTCGTTTGGGATTCTTTCCGCTTCCTATTTGAAGGCAGATTTAAAAGACATGTTGAAATTTGTTAAAAATAATATGGTAAATCATCCATATGGTGTACTGAGTACCTACGGCTTGCTAATGTTTTATGGAATGCATAATTTAGACAGAGATATCGTTTAATTTTATCTATAAGTGAAATTAATTAGTGGAATTTTATTTGAATGACTAATTAATTTGATTTTAATTTATTTAATTAGATTAAGGTTATTGTTTTCTTAAAAATAATTACTTATTTATTAATATTTTTTAATATATACTGAATAGCCAATGGCCGCAGTTGGATCCACCGCATCTTGTTCGATTTCAAAAATGAAGAGACCAACGGCCACGTTAGTACTTCTATAAGTGACCGACAGGGAATTTACTATTCAGGTCAGGTTAGGTACCAGGTGCGCATGTACTACCTGTCACATGGTCGGATTGTGTGCGACTAAAACGGATCCCTCTTAAATAGCACCATGGGTGAAGAGATTGTGTTGATGAAAAACATAGCCTGGCAATGGGTGGTTGAGCTCCTTGGAGCCAACGGCAATCCATATCTGTAGAGGAGATAGGCATCACTGGTTTACTTGCCTACTGATACACTCAAAAGTATGCAAAAATCAAGCCACAAAAGACTTGTGCATAATTGGGTACACACACGGCACAAATATGATCGTTTTGCAATATAATAGGGAAGATTTATCATTTTTCAATGTTTTTCGGGGTATTGAGATATCTTTAAAGATATGAATTGATCATTTACCTTTGAATTTAAACCTTTCCATGACTTGGAAACATTTCTTTTAATATTTAACTTTTTCAGTTAATGACTGAAAATATAACGTTATTTTTTAAAGTACCCAGAATATATTTCATTTTGAACAGTAAATCTGTTTGAGTTATTTGAGATAAATAATTGATCTAAATTAAACGATTTGCTTCGAAAAGTAAATATATTTTAAATCATTATAAAACAAATTTTATGAGTTACAAAAATTCTCACATCTGAGACATTTGTGTATTAAATATGATACATTTACTGATACATTAAAAAATACTTTATGTTGAAATATTTTATTAATTCTTATAATTGTATCAAAAATTAAACATTCCTAAATAATTTGAATTGTGATATATATTTAATAAAATTTTGAAGACCAACCCACAACTTCAAGATTAAATTTGTATTCATCTGAACCCGCTCGGTTGGTGGCTATACATTTATATTCACCCTCATCTTCCGACCTCACAGCCTTTTTGATTAATACTCCTCTGCCATTAGAGTTTGATTGTGAGTCAATGGCTCTTCCATTAAACATCCATTTGATATCCGGTTTGGGATGTGAATTGGCGATGCAGGTAAATGATATCCATCGTAATTCTTGGATCGTAATTTTTGATTTCGGTTTGTAAGTGAATTTTGGTCGAGCTGAAAATAATATTATATATTTAATATAGTAAAAAGTAAAAAATATTTAGACAAAATATAAATCGTAAACTTACTAAAAACTGATAAATAGGTTGAAGCAGTTGATGCTTCGGCACCAGATCTTTCCCCAATACAAATATAGTTTCCTGCATCTTCCGGCTAAATAATTTTAATTATAATTTTTGGATTTAGTTCAATTAACCTTTATATCATAAATGTATATTTCATTATCAGAATTTAATCTAAATCTATTTCCCAAAACACTTGTTAATGATTGACCTTCTTTTTTCCATGTTACAGTTGGTTTTGGTTTACCTTCGACTCTACATGTTAAAGTAACTGAACGCCCTTCGTCCGCTGTTACGGACATTGGTAAAGAAACTTTTGGCAATACTTAAAAAATAAAAAAGTATTTACTAATAAAATGTTTCAAGCAAAATAAAACTAACGTTCAACATTAATCTGGAATGTTAGTCGATCTTCTCCAGCTGAATTCTTTGCAATACATGTAAGAGCACCTTCATCTTCATTTCTTAACAAATATTACCAATTAGATATTTTATAATTGGAGCGGAAAATTAAGATTGACCAAACATTTTACTACTTGGAAAATTTATATATAATTAAATAAAAATAAATTAAATAAGTGTAAGTAAATTAAATAAAGTTTTAAATAATTAATTAAAAAAAGTAAAAAAATAATAATTAACTAAATGATTAATTATAAAAACGAATAAATAATTAAGAATTATAAAATGAAATAAAATAATAATTTAAATTTGGTGATTACTAATCACCAAAAGTTAAATAAAAAATTAATCAAATCGATTTGATCACGTGATTTTCTGATTGGAAATCTCGATTCAATTTGAAATTGGGATGGTGTGTATAAATGAAATTGAGTGTGATTGATCGATGTTTGTGTAATTGTAAGTGTATGTGAGTATGAAATTGCTAATTGTGATTGGGGTGTGTGTGTGTGCCTTTTGCTTGTGTTTGTTTAATATTTTACATTTTTTTGTGTTATAAAAAAGGAAAAAATGAATCGATTTCAATTGCAATTTGTATTTAATGTAAAAATGGGGTGATTGTGAGAAACCAAAGTTAAATAATGATTGAATAAAAATTTAAAAAGAAAAGTGTCTTGTTTTTAAGCAGTGAAATAATTTCAAAAAAAATATATATCGTTTGATGCTGATAAAATTTTACTGGGGCTCACATTTCAATTTCAAACTGTTTGTATAAAGTATTCTCTAATGCCTATTCGATCGGCGCTAAATTTTTTTCTGTCTTTATTAGAAACCATCGTCGATGGGCCGTTAAGACACTATATTGATTCTATCAATACATTTAAATCAGAATTAATTAAAAGAAAAGCTGAAGTTACTTCTGTTTCTCGGTCTAATTCAATATTTGAAGTACGGTTTCAGCAACAATAAATATAAATTAACAAACTAAAAGTACATTTATGTATTCATGTTGCTACTAAAAATCCTATAAATTGGTCGAAATAAGTAACAATTCGACACTCAGTTGACAAAAAGGAACTTTTTATCATACCCATTTGAAAATAAAAAATTTGATGACCTGGATTTTATAATTACAGGATATGCGTTAATTGTGTTTTAAAAAAGTTTTATTTAATGCTTCCATAATAGCGTATTTTTTGAGCTTGCGTAACGGTTTCAAAAGTGTGCTTCGTCCACTTAACTGTCTCTAAATTGTCTTGTATCCGTATTAGGATCAGCATTCGTCAAAAAAAGTTTATCGAATTAGAGACTATTCAAAAGTTTTACTCAAACATTACACTTACTTTTGTAAAAAGAGATATTGTTCGTTTAGGTTAAGAGTTAGTACGAAGGCTAAATTAAATCTCAGAGAAATGTTAAATAAGTTATAGAAAATTACTTGTTGATCAAAAAGAACCTGAAAAATCTTTAACGTAAGGAAATACTCTGTTGTCTTAGGAGCTCTAGTCACAGTGTATTCAAGAAAAATTTTATTTTACAAGAATTGGAAAGTGTAAGTTCTTAAAGACAGAAAAGAAAAGATCGTCAAATTAGAACGCTTGACTTTTATTCAAAGCAAATATACTTCGAAAAGAAAACGTTTTATCACCATTCCCCAAGAGATGTGTAGCTGCTACATTTAATTTTTATTCAAATTTTTGTGTTTTTTATTTACGTTTAAGAAACGTGTTCTTGATCTAATTTTAAATGATTTAGAAAATATAAGATAAACTTTGGAATAAAAATGATACAAATTAAGTATCACTTAAATTGAATAAAAGTACAAAAAAAGATATTAAATTTACTTCACAACAAACAATATAAATTCAATTAACTTAATTCAATAAAATTGTGTAATTAATTTTTTAACTATAAATATTAAAACCTTAAAATTAAAAAAAAAATGATTAATAAAAAAAACATTTTCTTATTTTTTTAATTTATTTTCCTTAAGATTTGCAGAAAGAAACTAATTGAAATAATTCTTTAAAACATCGAATGAATAACAATTTGAATATATTTATAAATATATAAAATATTTTTTGTTCATTTTTTACAAGACATAAAAAAATTTTAAAACATTAAAATTTTATGAGTATTAAAATAAATATGATCTACTTCAAGCTGTTAAATATAAAGAGACCAGATTCTGTTGTTGTATAATAATTTTTGACTTTTGACAATGTAACTCCGTTCCTTTCCCATACAATTGTTGGTGGGGGCATCCCCTCAACAATTTTACACTGCATCTGTAACACCGAGTTTAATATTCCTGTAATTTCAGTTTCCGCTGGACGAAATATCTTAGGCTGAACTAAATAATCGATAAATAATTAAATAAATTTATAGAATACTTAAAAATAAATTCAAAAATAATGGAAAATTTATATGATAGTCAATAACTTCATTCAAAAAACTAAATTTTATTGTCACAATATATTTCGGAGGATTTTCTACCATCTTCAATTGATTTTAATATAGGCGATTTAAATTTTTTATAACCTTCTGAATAAGGAATTATTGAGCGTATATCCAATATGAAAGTATCAAATACAGACTCGAATACAGGATATACTTTAATTATTCCTTATTCAGACGATTATAAATTTAAATAGCCTATTTTTAAATCAATTGATAATAAAAATTTGAAATTAAGCATCAATTCTAAATCTTACAAAATTCAAAGTATGTTCAGCAATAAATCTCGTACTCCTTTGAGTTTATGGTTGCAACGCCACCTAGATTGGAGAGACTATTCGTCATCTCTGTAAACGGATTCAGGAGCATGGACGATTGGGTAATGGTTGTAATATTGCTGGACATGTGGAAATTTGTAGATCGGATGTGACAACAACTAATTTTCAAATATTGTGCAATAATTTTAAAAATTGTCGGGAAAGATACATTTGTGAGGCATTATTGATTAAATCACTTACTTTATCCATTAATGTCCAAATAAGTCTCACTTCACTTTGTTGAAAATATTTAATTAGTTTTTACGCATGATGATTACATAATCAACAATTTGATATACATATAAGACAGCGACATTGTTGTTAATTAGGTCAGACAGTGGTGGAAAATAAAATTTTGTTTTTTGAATGGCGTTATTGATTGAATATAAAATAAATTAAAATTTATATCACTTACCTAGGACATCAAGTGTCACCCGAATTTCTTGATAACCGGCATCATTATTGGCCACACAACGATAGACGCCTGCATGATCCTTTCTAACTCGATCTATTAAAAGACCTTGTTCAGGAAGAAAACGATATTCTCCCAAAATAGTCGATGAGATTTGATTATTGCTGGGAGTATACCAATGGACTCTAATCGGGCGAGTTCCTTCGACCACACATGGAAGTAGGACTTGTTCACCCATACGTACCATTATGGGTTTTTTAGGAGCCTCAATTTTCGGAGCACCTATGTTACCATAAAAATTAAAATTGATAAAAATATTTTATCGAAATTTTTCAACATAATTTTACGAATAAGTATTCAATCAAAACGTTTTATTGTAATTCAAATTAGTTAATATATTTCAATAAATGAGGTTTGAAAAACAATTTTTAGTTGTACGTATTTTTGATAAACCAAAAAGTATAGTGAATGTTCAATTTAATTAAATGGTTCTTGATCGTCGTCCGTAACACGGAATTTTGACGCATTTAGTTGTATTGTCTAACAGTACATAACAATGTCTCAAGATTACCCCATTGAAGTCAAGAACGATTATTACCTGAAAAAGCTTAACATGCCTGGAAATTTATATCAATTGGCTTTTAAGTTCCACACGTATTTGAATTAGTTCAATTAAAGATTTAATGTGTTCTTTATTTTTAATAGTTTATTATATATGTGAAACTACATATTTATTTTTATCTATTTAATCTAAAGGAATTTTGAGAAACATTAGTTGATTTCCAACTTCATTTATACATTCCACAATAAAAGAATCAGTACAGTTCGTAAGCATTGACGGATGGGTATCTGGATAAAAGAATAAATAATAAAAGAATTTCTGGATAGATGTAAAATTGGTCCATAGATGATAAAAATCGAAAAACAATGGTTTCAAAAGAAATAAATCAGAAATACTGAAAGACAATACAATTTTAATATTGTCAAAAATTTTAAATTCAAGAAATCAATATTAGATATTATATATAATAAATATTAATTATAAACTTATGAATCATTTCTATAACTGCGTGATTTTCTTAAATATTACAACAATCACGTTAATTTTATTATTCAATTGTGTCTACGTAAAAAGGAATGATCCTTTACTCAAAACATTCCTTGATACAAGGTCTTCCATTAGACTTTATTTATAATTATTATTTAAGGCCGTGTTTTTCAAACTTTATTTTACCACTCCTTTGAAAATATTTTATTATATGACACCTTCCTTCCATTTTATAAAATAATACAAACACAAAAAATTTTATTGCAAAAACGTTTATTAATACAAATTATGGCAAACAAAAAAAGAGAATAACAATATTTGATCATTGTCTTTTAATGAGATGGATGTACTTGTCTATTCACGCAAAGTTTATCAAATCTCTGATTTTGATGACGTAGCTACTTGTATCTCTTTTTCTACGACTAAACGAACTCGATATTTTGATTTATTTGCGGCTAATGCAGAAAATCATATTTCACATAAATATGATGTTGCGAACGGCAGAAGTGCTTAAAAGCTTTGTTTGACAAAGTATTATATTCTGTATTAATACTCAACGAATATTGAACGAGAGATACATTCTTAAATATTAGTTTCAATCAAGTTTTCTTTCTCAAAACTTGTCAATCTAAATTCATTATCTTCTTCGTTCATAAATGGATTCTGTATCTACCTATATTTTGTAAAACCAAGACCATCAAAATAATTCGAAAAGTGAATTAACAAACCATTCAAATGTTCAACAAACAGATTTTTGTTTGCTTCAATATTAACAATGAAATTATCATTCCTAAACATAATTGCATTCTCATTATGTAATTCTAATTTCTTAAAAATATTGTAATTTCTTTCAGTTCAAGTATCCTTTGAATTACTTTTAAAATATTCGACAAAATGTCGTTATTTAAACAACGATGAACTTGTCAGAAGCTAAAATTTTAATTTATAAGAAATTTCTACACCCATATAAGTTACTTTGAAATTTAAAAGAAATTAAAAAATTTAATAATTAAATTTAGTTAAATTAGGATTTTGATACTAATAAGTTTTTCAATTGATGATATTTGATGATATTATTTGATGATATTCTTTACATTGTTCTTTAAAAAATTAAACTTCTAAATTACCTAATATTTTGATTAGTCAGTAATTATGATGTTAATAATATTTTTTATTCTTATTTAGTATTTTAGTTATAAAACTTTAGAAATCATTTGGAAAATTGCTCGCTGTGGTTAATATTCGCGCCTCCATAGGGAGGCACGCCTCACAGTTTTGAAAACGCTGATTAAAGGGGATTAATTTCGTGTACAAAAGATTCTTATCATTTTTAGGTGTTGAGTTAAATCACTTTCTTTTGCCATTTTTACTCCAGAATTGAAATGGTTTATAAACTAAAAGAATAATTTTATAGTTTAATAATAATTATAAAAAGTATTATTTACTGATTTTCATTTAAAAATGCGTCTCTTAATAATTATGAATTTCATAACTAAAAAGTATATTACTTAAAAAATGAGAATTAAGCTTGTTCTCAATGTTCAGAGAATAAATGAAACAGAAATTGTAATTAATTAAAAGGCACTGAGACTTTTATATCAATAATTAATGCAAAATAATTGCAAATAAATTCAAGTTTTTAATTTTTGTAAAATAAATTTTTTTTACTAGTGTAAGAATATAATATAAAATATTTTTTGTATTATATTTTTAAATATTCTATCACTATTAAAATAGTAAATGATGCTGAAATAATTTCATTTTTTTGTAAAAGCTTTTATTGTTATAAAACTAATATAAAAATTAACATTTCAAATCTTAAGAGTTTTATGTTTTGAAGGATTTTGATTTTGATTTATATTTGCTAATCTAAATTTTTCTTTAATGATTTAATTTATATATGTTTGATAATTATTAAAATTTTTCATAATTAAATTTAATAATTAATTCTTTGTCATTTTGTTCTTTTATTATTAAAATTTATGGATGAAATTGTGTTAGTACTTCTTAAAATTCTAATGACTATTCAGTTTGTGTTTTATTAATAAATGTGTTCATGTCAGTAAATATGTTTTTACAATGACTACCTCAGTAAATTGAAAAGTATGTACAAAGGGATGGAAAAGCTATAAAGAAGCGTTGAGGACAAAATTTTCAAAAAATATGTTCTTGTTAGCACGAAAGAATTAGTGAACCCTCGGTGTAAATCTTCAGATTCAGTGACAATATTGACTAAACAAAAACTCTCTAAGAAACTATTCAACTTATATATTCAGCATATATCGTTGAAAATTGTGAAGCCAAAAGATAAACTATATTGACAAAATATACAGACATTTTGGATGCAAAAGAAGATAACTTCTTATTTTTATGAACTACTAACACTGGAAACAGTGGAAACAATTGTGCCTTACTAAACGTTGCCGTAACTGTTTCCACTTTTTGCCAGTGTTAGTAATTCATACAAATTAGAATTTATGTGAAATGAAAAAGCAAAATCAAGGAAACACAGCTGAAAGAATGTTTTCAGCAATACTGAGTATACATAAATATATGGGTAATAATGTATGTGATTTTATATGAGTGATTGAATACTTAATAATTATCCTTACTTTTGAAAATAAAATTGTTGGAAAGAAATATGATGTCTTATATCTTAATTACAAAAGAAACCAAAAAACGTAAAATAAAGAATGCAGAAATGGTAAAAAAGTAAAACTTTAACATTAGATAAGAGAAATAATTTAAAAGACCAAGGATATTATTGCATATAAAAAGATAGAAAAGTATGTTATGTTAAGATTAAAGAAACGAAGTAGTAAATCAAAAAATTATTTTTTTATATTCATTCTTTATGCTGACAGACCTCTACTTTGTCAACAAAGTTTTAATTAAAAAAAATAATCTAAAAAAACACAATAAAACAAGTTAATAAAAAGTCTAGTGACAATTTAAGCGCAATTTCCTTATGTTATTCGGTGCCCAAATATTAAAACGTTTATATCAGTATTTGACTATGATTAATTTTTTGTGACCGAACGAAAGGATATTTTTGAAAACTTTCTTCGGCAATATTGTTCAAAATTATTGCAGGAATCGATTGGTAAATGTTTCAAGTCGCTAAGTGGTCTGGTTGCCGAGATATAGGCCAAAAACGGCATTTTTTCGAGGTTTTTTGGCTTTTCCGGGAAATCCATGAAGGAATTCCGGGATTTTTTTTGACCCACAATCATCCTCCAAACTTGCTTAACATATTTGCTTTTGGAACTAGCCCTCGATATTGCTTCGTTGAGGAGGAGATACGACTTAAAGCTGCGGACACACATCCATCCATCCATCCACACAGAAATAACCAATTAATTATCGCAATTGTCAGTATGGAAATTGCGCTACAAATAATTATACTACTTATAATTTATAAGTAGATCTTTTTCAATTAATATTGTTTAAGAGCTCAGAATTTTCCTTTTTTACCCATTTTAGGGCCTTAAAAAGTTTTTTTTGATTTAATTTTCAAATAATCATTTATTGTCATCGAGAATGTGCAAAGATTGAAGAAAATCGATTGAAAAATGTGAATATAAACCGTCAAGATAATTTAAAACAAACTTTACAAATTAAATCTATAATGATGTAACTACAAAAAAATTAATTTCATGACAAAATAATATTTCCTTCCTACATATTGCAGTGACGTTTTAGGTGCACCATGTAAAATTGCATCGATTACATACTTATTTTAAGATGTTTTTGTACCTCATCAATTAAAGTCATAACTGTTATTTGTTTGTTTTAAGATAAAATGAATGATTATTATACTTTCTTGTTTCTTAATTGTATAATTATATCGTACTTGGTAAAAGTACACAAGTAACTACGCATGTCTGAACTTTTCTGTAGTTTTTATGTTTGATATTCTTTAGGTGTTTTTCAAAAACAAAGTTATTTAAATAGGAAAAATCAATGAAATCAACTTACTTATGATGACTACGTCGACACTTTTTGAATCTTGGCTGACTTTATTGGTACCTGTACACGTATATCGACCACTATCCTCTTCCTTCGCATCACTTATTTCTAAAAGACCAGTTCTGAACAAAAAGTTTAATAAATATTCATAAAAACTAAAAATCAAGTTGTAAATGTGAACCTTTTATTAACATTACAATAATCGCAAAAATCACATTAATTTGAAACCCAAATTTATTGTTATTATTTCTATGTGCATAGATATGATTTTATTTAATAAAACAATTATTTATTTCCGTGTTTTAAGATTTGTATGAAGATGCATTACCTAATGAAACATGTGTACCACCAACTTAATATTAGGTTCTGATACTATTCAACTATTTGCAAGTTATATTTTTGATACCACGTAAATTGTAGACTCTACGAGCTATCCTTTCAAACCTTCAGAAGTAAAATAAAAATACCTTCTCAGACAAAATGAAACGACATATTTAAATATTTTTCTACTAATTATTGGTACTGATGATTTGTATAATTTTGTTTTAATATTTTTGAGAGATGGTAGGTTGATATGCTATCAATTACACTATCCGACATTCAAATTTAGACTATGAAAATCTAGTTAAAATTTTCAATTCGCCAAATGATTATAAAGTTCTTTAATTTAAAATTTTAACAAAAATTATATAATAACCTAAAACATAAAAAGTACATAAAATTTATAAAAATAAAAAAAGTTAAAAAGGATTTAAAAAAACAAACAAAAATTAAATAATTGTGAATAAATTTGAATCCAATTGACAGATTATTGAACAAAAAGTTTTCAAGTCAATCAAAATTTATTAATTTCGACGGTTTAACCGTCATTGTTAGAACAAATGATTTTTCAAACGAAATTTACTTATATAGTGCAGTTAATGATTATGCAGTCAGTACGTCGTCAGTATATCATTTAAAAACTCCCAACACAGTTGTAGAGAATGCACTTTGAACGCTAATTTTAGGATTCAAAGATCTTATATATAACGCTTTACATGTCACTCTCTTCCAATAATTTTTAAATTGAGTGCACAGAATTTTAAAGTGTTGTGAATTTATATCTCCTTTACAATGTCTTCTATGTCGTGCAATGTTACTTCCACTTTCATTACGACTGTGTTCCTGGATTCTCTTACATAGATGACGCGAAGTCTCTCCAATGTATATGGAATTGCACCAATTACATGTATATTGGTAAACGAGTGTAAAAATAATGATTCGGATAGATCAACGAATCACTATTTTTATCAAAAAAATATAATAGTCTAATAAAGGAAAAACTAGATTAACACAAAATCTATCACGGTGATTGTATTAATCTAATTCTCGTCAATCAATTAAAATACAGAACAATAAAATTAAATTCCGAAAACAGACAAATCACTTTATTTCTTTCAAATCATACATGTATAAACTTAGTAAATTATAACGGTAAGTAATTATATTCTTTTAAATTTGTGATCGATTAATTTTATCGATTCATTTTATTTATCTTAGCCTATTCGAAACAGTTGGAGATCTGAAGAAATTTTTCCCATTGAACCATCGGCCAACATTAATATATTTGTAAATAATTAAATGAACAAATGCGAGCTTCATTATTTTTTAAGACTTAGAATTACCAATCGAAGATTAAATAAAATAAAAGTTGTTTGCGTAACTATAAAAATTCCTTCAATGACTCCATAAACTGCGTTACTAATTTGAGAACGACTTTCACGATACCGAATACTTTTTTTCGTACCAATATATATGAGACTTGACATCCCGAATATTTTTAAACCCAATCGTAGATACAAATTAACTTTTTCTCCTCTTGTGATAAAAAGTTTTAAATTACTATTTCTATCATCTTTCAAAGCTTCAAAAGTTTAATTTCGAAGTTTGAAAAGGTAAATCCAAATCGAAATTATTATAGCTGATGAAGTTAAAAACACGACATTGTAGAATACCGCTCTTGAGGTTTTGCCAGAAAATTGTCCCTTTAATTTGCTCAATTTCCTTTTCATAAAAAAAACAAACGCAACAAGATACATAACCGCACAAATAAATCATACATCACAAACAGGAAAAGCATATTCACAAAAAGAAACTGATCAAATAAGATTCTGTACATGCACAAAAGAAAGGTAATGTCAGAGTCATTCTAGTCACATGAAATAGAGATATCACAACGAGATCCGAACACAATCCTAACGGAGATTTATTGCCGAATATGCTTTCAAATTTTTTGGTAAGAGATATTACTTTTAAACTTATAGAATTATTTTAGGCTTTCAAAATAAAATTTTTAAATATTTAAACCCCTCTGAATATGGTACAGTTAACACATTCAATTTCTAAACTTTTATCATTAGTGTTGCAAGATTGCTCTTGATCTTGAACGTTTAAAATTTCAGTATTATTTTTATCAATTAATTTATCAATAGTTTCTTTTTGTTAATTTCTCCACTATCGATTTTGAATATCCGTTGTCATATAATAATTTGTTTAAGTTATTAAGACTGTCATTACATCCTTTATATGCAGAGGAAAGAGCCCATAAGCGAAAAATAAAACCTTTATTCATATTTCGACGATATTTGAATTCACAGAAACTGTTCAGTGTTTTATACCAAATTTTTTTTGAAAATAAAATGTTAATTAAAAAAAAAATTTAATTTAAATAATTTTTACAAACGCAGTAAAATTCGATAGATAAATTTTAATAGTGAAAGTTTTAAAATTTGTAAAATTAACAAATATAAATAAAACCTTGAATCTGTTTTCGTCCCAAGTCTGAAAATTCCTTTACCATCCCTTGTCCATTGTAGTACAGGCTTTGGGTATCCTTCAGCAGTACACAAAACGGAAAATGTGGTACCTGCTCGTTCTCTAACTTCAACTTTGTCTAATCTAACTAATGTTGGCACTTAATTGAAATTATTATAATATAAATATGTATAGTTATCTACAAGTTTCAGCTTACTTATAATTTCTAACTCATAATATTTCTTCACTAGTCCAACTTCATTGCGAGCCATACAATAAAAAATGCCTCCTTCTTTCGTCACTGATGGTATAGTCAGAACTTTTGCGTTGTTACTTAAAACGTAGTTCACCATATCATAAGGAGATATTGGAATATCTTTATGAAACCAAGTAATTACTGGTGTCGGAGATCCTTCGGCCGGGCATTGAAAGTTGACAGAACTTCCTAGCTGTACCTTTATTATTTCTTTGTATAACAGAAATCCAGGAGGAAATTTCGGAGGAGCTAAATTATAAATAAACATTAAATAAAAATGACGAAAATATTTAAGCATTAGATGATGCTAACTCATGAAAATTGCTATAGGAGATGTTTTTGATTATTTTTGATCCTCATGAACCATGCTAACATTCGTACAATGTACAGGTTAAAGATTTCATTTCAAAACATAATTTAATAAAGATTCATATTTAAACAGACAAGTAAATTATGTGTCATGAATGATTAGACACTATAACCCTTTTGGGGAGACTTATAAAATTAATAATATTAAACTTTATTGCCCATAAACACTTTAAATGTAAATAATAATACTTTTAAAGAGGAAAAAATTTTTAATTTTCAGCACAGAATTAAAGGTTAAACTTTTGTTACTGTTAGATAAGACGATACCACTTTTTTTAGATTAACATTTTTGAAATTGGTTCGATCGTTAATTATGTTTTTTAAATAAAACTTTCTGAGCTGAACCTATTTTGAAATTTACTATATAAATACCCTCATGAAATGTTTTTCGATTTTTGGACGAGCTAATACATTGGTCAGAGGATTGGCATTATATGAACAAGTCAAATAGAAACAACTACTGGACGACATCGTTGCAGATGGAAGTGTTTAAGTCAAATAAAATCGTCATCAAATAAGAGAAAGAAGGCAAAGACAATACAAACTGAGAGATGGATGGAAGATGATTTTAATTAAATCAAAAAATGCGTAAAAATCCAGAATGATGTTGACAATGAAGATCTGCGAACGATAGTCCCAAGTGACGAGATTATATCTAATGGTGTGATATAATTTGGTTCCTCCCAGCTACCTAGGGACACCCCACCAACGCTACAGTACCGCAACTACGACAGTGGCGGATTTAGCTATTGGACTGGGGAGGGCATAACGCCCCTCCACGCCCCTATTAGATTCTAAATGGTGCCCCCAAGATGACTTTTATAAATGTGTAGTTTTGTGTTCAAGAATTAGCTGCATTATGATTAAGTCTCATCCTTAACACTGACACAAGGTGTGTGATGCAGAAGAACTAAATGGATTGGTTTGGTATGTACACTGCAACATATTGCTGCTGATGCTTTGTTCCAGGGGACAAGATAGCGGGTAGCGTACAAATCGTGTATATTATAGTATTTACTCAATATTAAAATTAGTAGGGCTAGTACTACTTTTATCCTTTTTGGTGCCCCAAATAAGTTTTCTCGTCCCCCTACACACCAAAATCTAAATCTACCACTGAACTACGATCCTGCACACGCTCTGTTAATATACACCAAAATATACAACAAAAATTATTATCACTTTTAAAATCTAATAAGTGAAATCAAATTATCATTAAATAATTTAGAATAAATAGCTTATGATTGTAAGAAGTATTCTAAACTTGTTCAATGAATTATTTCTTAATATAGCAAAATCTGAAATGTTTTTGAATATTGTTAATGTTCACAAGACTTCATATTTATTTATTTATATTTAGATTCGTTGTTAAAAATCAAAATTATAGTGACTATAAAAGCATTTCATTTACAGAGACACTTACTTTATCAAACTTTTATATTTCAATTAAAGCAATCTTCGTTTTACGAAAAAGGTTTGTGGTAACTAAATAAGTTCAAGACTTTAAACATCAAAATCCCTTTCAATATATAAAGCCCATGCATTTTGATAAAAGTAAGTCTTACATGTAACTGTCAATACAAAACTATAGGAATCTTGACCAGCTAAATTTTTTGCCTCACATGTGTAACGACCTGACTCATCTGATTTAGGATTCAAAATGGTTAAACTTTGTCCATTGTTTAAGGTTAAATAATAATCTGTATCTCCGATCAAAATAGGACTGTTTTCTTTACTCCATAAAATAACTGGTTTTGTGGCATTGAAATTGTATACGTTACAATGAAATGTAACTGCAACATTTTCCTTTTCACGACGCATTTCTGCTCCGGAAGTCCGTTTCATTATTCGTGGTGGTACTGAAAAATAAAATAAATATATAATAAATTTAACTTAAAATGTTAAATTATTGATGTTAACAAGTAATAAATGTATTTACAGAAGGGAACAGAATAAAATAAACTGGATGCATAAAATTATATTCTATAAGTTGAAGAAATTTGTTAGAAGAATACAATAATATAAATTAAAATAGTATTATAATAATATTATAGAAAGAGAATTAGTTATTAAGGAGACTGAAAATAAATATGGGTTGATTAAAATATTTCTTAATTAGGAAACTGAATTTTATTAAAGAACTTATTTTATTTTTTCGGACATCAAGTTATTGTATTACAAAATATATTGCTTAACGTGCTTGCAAATAACTGTCGAAAAGATCAATTTGAAAAATCTTAGAACTCATACGCAATGTTTTTATTGAAGATTATAGCTATACTTTTTCCCACAAGATTTGATCTTTGCTAAAGAGCACCAAGAGTTTTATCTGAATCCCATGTATCAGATTACCAATAATTCAGATCAGTTTTAGAAAAAAAACATAATTTTCTAAAAGAAATTTACTGAAATTGATTGCCCGCTAAGTATTTGTATTCTCAGTATACCTTCTTTATTTTTCCAACTATTTTGTCGAAAAAAGTGATTCTTACAGTCCAAAGTAGTAATATTCCTCGTAAACTTAGCTGAGAAGGGTATTTGTATCAAGAGCAAGTTCTACTCAAAGCTCATGTAAAAAAGCCAAGAACCTGAAAAAGAAGATCATTGTCCATAACTTGTACTTTTTTGTCGGTCAGTGTCCTCATCCACATTCGTAAATCATCCAGCATTCCATAAATTGTCTTTGGTTTAATTGAAAACAGCTCAATGAATAAAATTTCATGTTTTGAAAGAAACTTATCAATATAATGGAAACCGACTACTCTGAATGAAGTTACAAAATTTTCCAAAACAAACTTTCATCTACTTTGTATAACGACTTGAAGAATACATTAGTTATTTAAAAGAATGTCCGGATTCGCTACCATAATGATTAGATCTTTAAGCTTTCTGGACCATGACAAACATGAATAACAAAAATTATTTTCCACATTTTTCTAAACTAAATAATAAAGTTTTTATCTTTAAGTATTATTTAAAATTTTGTCGAAATATTTTCGTTAAACCTGTTCATATATTTAGTTTTTAATGTCATTGAAAATATTATAGGATAATAAAAATATTATCTTACAAATCACAGAAATTTCAAATTTCTTTTCAATAGTTCCTCCACCGTTGTTAGCCGTACAGGCGTATAAGTCCGCATCAGAGGCTTGGATATTCGTTATTTGTAAAACAGCATTTCCACGGATTATATCGATATTATAGTACGTTTCCTTATCTAATAATATTTCTCTTTCTTGTCTGTACCAAGACACTGTCGGTACAGGATAGCCTGTACATTCACAAGATAATTGAACTGTTGAGTTTTGTACAGCTTCAATTTTGGTATACAGCTGACTTTTGTAAAATCTTGGCTTAACTGATTTAAAAAAAAACAGATCATTCAATTTATATTTATATTCCTAAATATTACCATATACAAGAACTTGAAATGCTAATGTAACTTTTGATACTTCATTTTGAGCATGACATTTGTACTCTCCAGCATCGTACTGTTTAACCTGAAAGACAAAAATTTATTGTACAAATTTTATTCTCAGGAATATATTATAATATAATTAATAGCAAAAAAACATTACATTTTATATATACTTAATGATTTTTCAAATTTTTGTAAAAACTATAAATTATTTTCTCAATTTTTTTGAAAAAAAATATACTAGAAAAGGACTTAGATACAATTAACTTATGAGCTAGATTCTCTTCTAAAATAATAATTATGCAAAATAAAAATATAAAAATTATTTAATACAAATTATATTAATTAAAACAGTTCGAACGGAAGGAATAAAAATAAGTGGTTGATAATAATAACAATGAAAGGAAGAGTGAGTTGAAGAATCAATTAAATATTTCAGTCCCTTTATGAATGATTGTATTACCTTCGAGTAATTGGATTTGAGATCGAACAGAATTGAATACGGTACGGACTGCTAACGTAACTAATACATGATAATATGTTTCGGGGCTGGTTAATAATAATTAATAATAATAATTAATAATAATTAATAGTTATTTGATTATTCTTGAGTTTGGTTTTGGATGGCAAAACTTCACTGGTTCTAATATTTTCTTTTGATAAAGTATTTTCCGATATAGAGGTCAACAATTTAATAATGAAGAAAGTGCTGTGAGGGTTCAGAACAAAAATGAAAAAATGTTCTTAAGATTGGAATTTATTACAGTTGTTAAGTTTTAAATTTTCAATTTTTTTATATTTGTTAATCGATATCCATTTATTATACTTATTTTTATATGGTAATTTATCACATAATATATGGTTTTTCTGGGCTAACTATCTGGAGGTGGCAGCTTAGAATACATATCCCATATGGTACTGGTTCAGGGCAATTAAATGATGTCATGAGATATAGAAAAAATAAATGAAATTATGATACACTATATAGATAGAAATATGTTAGATTAAGATGTAAATACGTATTATCAAAAGAATAAAAGGAATGGGTATCAAGCCTTTTAAATAAAATATACACTGCTTTAATCAGGCCTTTAAAAATATGTTACCATTATTTATTTATCATTGAGATTTTGCATTCATTAAACAGAATAAAAACTAATGCATTTATAGAGTCACATAAACTTTATCATATTTCAATCTGGTATTCAAAAAGACTTATTTTATGAAAATTTTTGAAATTGATAGTAAATATCTCACATTTTCTATGGTCATTCTACTGCCATCTGGAGAAATTCTGATATTTCCACCGTTCGTTAGGGTTGTTCCTTGCTTTTCCCAAGTGATCTTAGCTGGTGGATCGGCAACTCCAAGCAAAGTACATTCCAATGACCTCGTTTGGTTAGTAAACCAATACACGTCCGGTTGAACATTAGATGTATCAAACTCAGGTGGTGCTAAAAATATTGAAATTCGCTACATTTTTATACAGAAAATTATTACTTCTGACACGGACACTGTATTCCATTATATCGTATCCAATGGGATTACTGGCGTTACACTGATATAACCCTGAATCAGTTCTTTTTGCATAGTACAGAGTAAACATTTGTCTTTCTTGTGATACAGTAAATCGTTTTTTGAAAGACGAATCTCGATTTGTTAACGGATCAATAAAATCGAAGTTATTTCCATCTTTAGAAAAGGCAATATTAGGTGTTGGAGATCCGCTAGCTGGACATGGCAACCTTAACTCGTCACCAACTTTTACTATATATTCATTGAGAATACGATTTCTATCAATGCTCGGAGGTGCTGAAACGCATTTTATAAATTGTTTATTAAATGAAATAGATAATGTACAAATTTAGTAATAAATTAGTAAAGTGTGTGGGATTAGCGTGAATGTATTTTTTGTTTTCATACAGAAACATATTTTTCAAAACAGAAAACAAATGAAATCGTTCTGAAGGACTTCCTTTGAGTATTGTTTTTATTCTTTTTGACATTTGTTGTCAGATTCATTTAAGTATTACTTAATGAGCCTGATGTTTTTAATTGGATTTGTAGCTGTATCTTTAGGGTCACAAGTAACATGGACTGTAAAGGCGAACATTTTCGGAGTATTTGGCTCTTTTATTTTCATGAAGGAAATAAAATTGATGATACTCATAACGAAATATATAAAGTTTATTGTGTAGACTGTATAATTATAAGTAACAAGATCTTTATAATGTTAAATGAAAATATAAAACACTTGAATTAACACAAGTTGTATCTGTTTCTTGCATGTGTTTAACGTTGCTTTTTTGCAACTATTTTTAAATAATTCTGTAACCAATTTTATTCTTGAGCTATGCAAAATTCACAACTTTATACTTGAGACGAACAATCTACGACATTATGTGGTCAGTCAATGTTAACTAAAAATTGTATAATTTGATGTTTTGAAACAAGTTCAATATATTTATTTGCACAATATTATTTAATACTTTATAACTGATTTTATTGTTCAAGATATTATCCCTGTAATATTATTTTGACCTTTTTTGGTACTTACTATATAATACTGGCTTATCAACACCGGCTTCTGAATTTCAGAATGAACTCTGAAAGAATAGCTCTTCCTAGTCTGCGCATCGGATAATCACCTACCGGCCAAAGAAGAACCAAGCCAATCCGGGTGAAACGATTTTTCACTAATTCTAATTCTCGTTAAGGTTTTTTAACTCCTGCATCAGAAAATTGCTAAAGTATATTTCTTTGTTTACATAAATGGTGTTGAGGGATCACAGGAGTCCTAACAATCATTTCCTACCAAATGACCCAACCTGACAGTCTGTTCGACGAATCATGGTCGAACAAATGAAACCACTATAATTCTGGTGTTTCTTGTAGAGTTCATCTCTGAGATTCTGAGGCCGGGGATTCAAAATAATCAGTATATAGCGATATGCATTAAAACTATGAAAACTTTTAATATATAATAAATATTAGTCCTTGACAAGATAAATTCCTTGTTCGATTCCAAGGAATAAAATGTTGTTACTTTAGATTTTCAAAATATTCCCTAATTTTTAGAGATTAAAACAATTGTAATTTTATTAATTGTTAAATAACAATTAACCAATCCTAAAAATTTCAATAGTGACTTCAATCCAATAATAATTGACTCAAAGTGTCCAGGAAGCGATATTGTGTCTCAACACTAGCCAAAACATAAATGTATCACAAAACTCATCTCATATTTCTACAAAAAATCAACTATCGCTCACTAAGACTATTAACAACATCACAATTTGAATGCAAACATTTATTGAAACACAAACAGATTCTTCACAACAATTTTCAGAGGTCATCTTTCTTTGATTGTATTCAAATCTAAAAAAACAATGAATGGGAAATTTTTAATATTAATTTTTAATTTCTTAAATTTTATTGGATAAAAAGGCATTACGTAATTTATTAAATGAACATTAATTTTTAAAATATATTAAATTTAATAAGTTAAAATCGTTTACTAAAAATATTATTAAAATTCATAATTATAAAACTTTAATTAATTAGTACTTAAAATTAATATCATTAGATTCAAATAATTAATCAAATAACATATCAATCCCATCTGAGTAGAAGAGTCACAAATCTAAACAGCATACAAACAACAAACTTACAACATTCCAAAGTATCCCATTACAAAGACAATCTTTTATTCATATAAAACAAAAGATTAAATTGTATCTTTAAGAAATTTTATGATTGTTTATTAGTGTAAAAGGGAAAATGACTTTAACTTTTAAATTTTAATACTTTAAATGACATAAAAGCCCTATAATTAGTTTGTTGACAAGAAACCATAAAAAAAATCATGAAAGTTTAAAAAAAGATGAAAAATGGTTAGAAAATATTTGTTATGATTTGGTTTTGAGTTTTAATATATTTTTAAAAAATCTGTATGAATTTTCCGGACAACCAAATCTTACATTATTTTTTAAAGAATCTATAATTTTTTTTAGAAAAGATGTTGCAATCCCTCAATTTCTAACTGGTATTACCAAAAGTGTCATACGATAAATTAAAGTTTTAAATTGAACCTCCAACTGAAACGTCCATAAAGATTTCCATTTGACCGAAAGTATTCTTAGCCACACAGCTATATCTTCCAGCATCAGAACCTTGCATAGCGATTATTTCTAACTGTTTACCATTTCCAATAATTCTGTATCTATATGATGGCAATCGATTGATTGGAATACCATCCTTTAACCATGAAATTTGTGGTGTTGGGTTTCCTGAAACTAGACATTCTAAAACTGTAGTTCCTCCTACTGTTCTTTCAATTTTGTAATATCGTTTGCCTCCAGCATCTAATGTTGGACCATCTAAACATATTTTGTTTAGTTACGTTAAAACAATTTATTGAAAACCCACATGTGACTTGTACATCAAACGATCTATCAGTTTGGCCATGAGTATTTTCAGCTGTACACTGATATCTTCCAACATCAGATTCAATAGTTGAGTTTATCGTTAAGTGATAACCATCTTCACTCAAGATTACTCGTCTCATATCAATACGAGACCCGTCTTTACTCCATTCAAGCTTCGGTTTTGGCCGACCTTCCGAGACACAAAATAAGTATAAAACACCACCTAATGCAACTTGATGAACTCCGGGCAAACTGGAAAATTTAATTGATGGAGGAACTAAATAAAGGTCATCAATTGAAAGACAAATAATTAATTCATACTCATAATATCCACGGTCCATACTTGTTTGTCTACACCCAATTTGTTGGACACCAGACATTTATATATACCGATATCGGATTCTTGAGCATTAATTAAGCTCAACTGTTAAAAATTATAATTAAGTAAATAAATAAATTATATTTATTTACCTGAGTTCCTCTGTTTGTAATGTTAATTCTTTGATGATTTCTAATAACTTCTCCATCCTTAAACCATTCTGTTGTCGCTTGTGGTGCAGATTCACTATTGCAAGATAGACGCATTTCTCCTCCCTTTAGTATCCATCGCTTTTTATCAGGATCAGTAGGCATAATTTTAGGGGGGTCTACAAAATGTTTGTTTGAATAAATACATGTTTCGGCATGTGTTATTAAAATTTATTATTTTCGATTTTTCAAGAAATTATTCAGAAAAAAATGATTTAAATATTAATTTTCGTTCCAAAAAATCATTGCCATTGTTTAACTAAAAATCATTTCTCTAATTCAGACTTATACAAACTTCCTTATGTTAGAATTTTAGGGGGCTCACGAATATTAGAATTTTAGTATTTAAAATCTCTCAAAGGAATTTTAAAAATATTTAAAATATGTCTTCATAAATTAAAACATTGAAAAATTGTAGGGTTGAAAATATTTTTAATTAAAGTATTACTCCCTCTGTCCGAAAATAAGAGTCCCATTTCTCTTATGAATTTCCCAATGAAATGGGACTCTTATTTTCGGACAGAGGGAGTAAATTATAATTTTATTATTGAAAAATCATTGTAAAAAATGAAAATTTTAAATTAGCAAAAATAATAAATTTTAGTTTAAGATTTTTTTAAAGTAAAAATTTATAATAATAAGTTAGAAAAGCTAAGTAATGATTTTTTTTTTAAAAAATAAAAGAAATTATAAGTTTAACAATTGAAATGAAAACTTTAATAATTGCAAAATTTCCCATATGAATGTTTTTAAAATGAATTAAAAGAATTTTAACAAAAAAGAAAGTATAAAATTTTTAAAAAATTATGTTGTAAAATTAATTTTTAAAATTCTCACATTAAAGAAATAATAAATTAATTATCCACAATTTAATAAAGTTAGTAAATTTAGGAAAAATGGAAAATTGCCCCCTTTAAAAGATGATGAATATTTGTCTTCGTTATTATCGAATTTAATTGAAAATAAAAATATTGATAAAAATTTAGCTAATAGTTTAAAAGCAGTTGGTTCTCAACCAGCTAAACTGTATGGACTTCCAAAAGTTCATAAAGATGGCATTCATTTGAATCCCGTATTATCTATGGTAAATACATCTCAATATGAAGTAGCGAAATATCTTGATGGTAAATTAAAGCCACTTCTGAAAAAGGGTTTTAATTGTTTAGATAGTTTTGAATTTGTTGACTTTATTTCAAATTATAAGATTAGTAACAAAAATGAAATTATGGTTTCTTTTGATGTGGTTAGTCTTTTCACCAATGTTCCTCTGAGGGAAACGATTGATTTATGTTGCAATCTTTGGAAAGATAATGTTGGTGAACACCATCTTATCGATGAAGTGGCATTTCGTGAATTGTTATGTTTTGCCACTTCTAATATTCATTTTCTTTTTAATAATGAGTGGTATAAACAGGTTGATGGTGTAGCAATGGGTTCGCCTTTAGCTCCAACACTGGCTTCAA
>MQRK01254918.1:0-19540 GCA_001938485.1 Girardia tigrina
TGTAGTGCCCTACTTACTGACACGGTGTGATTATTTTATTTGCATGTTCTTTAACCTTTGTGTTAACTTTCGATGTGCTCTGATGTTTCTTTCGTGCTTGAAGTGTGTGTTTTCATTGTTGATTGTGCTTTCGAATGTTTGTTTATTTATTTATCTGACGAAAGCGTCGAATAAAGATGTAATAATTTTATTTATTTCCCGAAATTATTCAAAGATCGTTTAATGCATTTTCGTTTATTTTATAATTACCTTTTACTTGTTTGATATTATCCATTATTAATTACCATTATTACTAATATTATCATTTACAACAAATGATGCAATGTAAATAAAAATTCGACCGTCAAATTCTCAAAAAGACAAGTACCTTAGAAAGACAATGTCCAGCAAAATGCACTGATCTGGATTTGAATTAATTTGGATTTTGAAATTAATTAATATAAATGTAATTAATATAACAAAAAAAAGAATTTTTTTTATTTAATGGAAATAAAATGGAATTTACTGTCAGTTTATTTACCGTGTGAAAGAGATTGTTGTCTATGGGATGTTCAGAGGTTTATATTCTAACTGAGATTATCGTTTGTGGAATGTTTTAATGTTCCTATTTTAACTATTAAAGTTTGTCCTTTAATAGAATTTTGGTTTTTTTTATTTTTATTTGATTATAGCTTTTTTATTGTTTTGTTAATGCATAATTAGATTCATCCAATTTTTGATGCGAATTTTTGGTTGATCTAATTAGACATTGTTGATATATTTTTATAGTAAAATTAGTAGATTTCCTAATTCGACAAATCTATTAATTTTACAAAGTACTCAAGGAGCTGAAAATTATGAACAAATATTGACGTGGAAAAAAGACATTACTTTCTGGTCCACCTAATACATTACTTTATTGTACTTTTATACGTCCATGTTTGTGTACAACTTTAACAACACCAGCAAAAATGTTTTACCAACTTAAAGGTATTCTTAAGATCGTAAAATTGAAGCTTATTCATTTTGAACAATTTTCTCAAATTGATGAATTAAAATTGTATTTTTACATATAATTTGAAAATTTCTCATCAAGTCTGTATTTTACTAAATTGATTCAATTGTACAAGGTTCGACATGGAAGGATATTTTCAGAACAGAAGACATTTAAAAACTTTCTGCAAGTAAGACTTTGTCACATATTATAAGGAAAACTTCTAAAACTTGTAATCAGGAAAGATTTTCTGTCACAAAAATGATGGTTATTCTTACGAAATGATAAATAAATGTGTCTTAAATTAAATTTCCAGAAATTTTTGATAAATCATCCTCGTTATATTTGGCCACGAATTCACAAGCAAAAGGATAATTCATTTTCTGGTAATCAAAGGAAAGGCTTTTAGCAAACTGAAAACAAGATTAATTATTATGCTGAAGAGATTCGAATTTTGTCAATATTGATAAATTAGAATGATTGAGTAGCAATTTATATTTCTTGTATAATTATTTATTATTATTTTAAATTATTTTTTTTCATTTACGTGAATTATTTTTCATTGATAAAATAATATTTTCGTAAATGTTTATTTTTAAATTTATTATTATTGATTTGAAATTCCTCTCTTTCCTTCTCAAACTCAAATTACAATTCGTCATATCAGAATCATGAATGACAGCTTCACTGATTTATTTCCTCTTATTTGTAATAATTATATAAAATATATACATAAATTTTTATATGAAATTAAATAATTAAATGTTATATAATTAAAAAAAATAATTAAAATTAAACTACATAAAAGGAATTAAATAAAATATATAATTAAAATTAAACCCGAATAAGGACTTGTATATTCGGGTTGGATTGACCGAGTGTTGCGAGTGTTCGTTTTGATTAATTTGAAAACAACAAGTCGATTGGTTCGCTTTGATTGGTTGACCAATTAGAGAGAGCTTCGCTGTCATCAAGTGATTTTGTAATCATAAAATTTTTATTTTCAAAATTTTGGTGACAGAAATTACGATTTTGACGATTAACAAGTTTTTAAACTTGGAAAAATATTCGGATTATTTAATAGAAAGATTTAACAATTAATTTACTGACTATTAATTTGTTGGGTGTTATTATTTTTGAAACTTAATTGTTTTTTGGTTCATTGTTTCGTTTTATGTAATTTTGAATTCGCAAATAATTTTCTGATTTATTTTACTTGAATATCATTTTAGACTATATTCTTTTGTTTACTAAATTTATTCGTCTATGATTTTTTTCATTTTGTTTGAATTTAAAACTGAAAAGAATGATCTCTAATTTTGAAAATTTCATAACATCCTTAAAAGAAATTAGTAAAAAATAGACTTTCTGAAACTCTTTTAAAAAATGAGCCGAACAAAATAGCAAAAAATCCACTAAAGAAAAAGGGACCGAGCATCACAACACCATAAATATCCATTTTCAATCTTTTCTCAGTTTAAAATAAAAAATGCAAAAAATAATAATAGTTAATTTAAAAATGTACTCAAAAATATTCACAATTTATAATATGATTTAATTTTATTTGCGTTTATTAAAAATAAATAAAATTATTTAAAATCAATTTTAAAATTTACTTTTAATATTTTAATTTAATTAAATTATTCCATTCTATTTTAATTAATTATTTTAGTTTTTAATTTTAATCCCTAAATTTTTTTAAGAAATTTAATTCAATCATTATTTTAACTTTTCTGTGAATAATTAATTTGGAATTTATAAATTTCATGGAAATTAAATTGACGTTTTAATATGACTAATTAAAAAAATGAAATAAATATTTTGTAAGTCCAATTAAAATGTTTTTATTTCTTTGTTTTAATGAAAACTTATATAAGAAGGATTAATATATATTTAACAATCAGTTATTAAAACTGTATTTTATATTCTTGTATCATATTTTTAGGGAAAATCATTATATTACTTTACTTGTTTTTAATGTTCTTGTACAACAAATTAAAGTAATTACAAAAATAATTATTATATTAAACTGAAATGTTAAATTTTTGTTTCGTCGCTTTCAATGTCTTGATAAAAAACAATAAAAAATCATGTTTAAATTTTCTGTAAATTAAAATAAATAAAACATCAATAAAAATATTAATGTACTTTCAGTCATATATTATTTTAATAAATAATGAATAATAATTTATTAAATAAGATGATTATATTTGCAATTTTAAATTTTTCAAAAGTCATATTTAATTAAAGTTTTAAATGATTAAAAATGTACAATAATTAATATTGATAAGGATAAATTATATTAATATGGACAAAAATAATTTTAAATAAAGATTATTTGAAATAAAATTTCAATAATTTATAATGAAAATAATTCTTCTGGTTTCAGTTCATCATGTAAAAAGTTTGTGGCAAAGATGATGTTATTTATGATTGCTTCGTTGCCCTATTTTTTCCATTATAAAGCAGAGTTTGGGCAGTCTTATGTTTATAATTCTTCATCTCCGAGGATTATTTTTCATCATCTTTGTAATTTTAAAATTCAGAAATTTACGAACTCACCGAAATTCTATCACCTTTCAAAAAAACTGATGTCAAAAAAGAGTATATTTTTTAACAATATCACCAAAAAAGGAAACTAAGGTCTGACGGAGAACAGATAATTTATTAACAGAAAACATTAAAAGCTTTTTTGTCCACTAGTTTAGATCCGTAATTGACCTTTAGTCTAAAGGGTGACCATAAGTCTGGGTTTTGAATTGAATATGTCTGTCCGGGTTTCATAAAATTTTCATTTAATTAATAATTATTATTTGAGATATTTTATTTTGATTAAATACTTTAAATTCGAATTCTGTGTAATGACAATTTACGAAAAATTTCTGCCAGCTTGACCTGTTTTCATTCCAAAAATATACACCTTTTTAACATATATATTGTAGGAAAATATCTGAAATTTAATCGAACGCAGGGGAATCAACGAAATAAATGATTGTTCTGATTTTGTCCGGGTTTTAATCAATAATTATCTTCCTACTCGTTTTAATCAATTGTCTAACAATTATTAGGTGTATACTTAGTTTTTTGGATTTTTTGCAGAACAGACAAGTTTATTTATATGACATAATAAGTTTTATTCTAATCAAAATATTTTCCATCGTTAATTATGACTTTCTACCATATTTCAGGCAAATTATGAATTCCATCGAAAAAAAAGTTTTGGTCTTTTGATGTGATCCATTGTTCCAGCCATTTTTTATATGTTGCTGGTTTCTGAAGTGCTGGTCCCGAAGAGTGCTTTGCATTGATCGGAACAGATGATAATCTGATGGGGCACAATCTGGTGAATAGGCAGCATGCGGTAGAATTTCCCATTTAAGTGCTTCCAACGTGTTTTTACTTGTTTTGCGACATGTGGCCGAGCATTGTCATGGAGCAAAATCCCTGTGCGCTGTTTGTTGACTGGAATAGGACGTTTTTCCTTTAATGCATCGTTCAATTTCATTAACTGTTGTTGGTAACGTTCTGCATTAACAGTTTCATTCGAATTCAGCAGCTCATAGTACAGTACACCTTTCTGATCCCACCAAATGCACAACATAACCTTGCTTCCATAAATGTTTCTTTTTCCTGTTGACGTGGAAGGTTCGCCGGAATGAACCCACGATTTCTTGCGTTTAGAGTTAACATAATAAATCCATTTTTCATCTACAGTCACAATATTATGCAAAAACGACCATCTTCGTTGTCTTGTAAGCAATGAATTGAATATCAGTAATCGACTTTCAATGTTGGCTTGATTCAATTCCTTTCTTTTTGAATCATTTTCATAGCATGTAGACGTTTATTTATGGCTGCTTGAGTAACATTTAACTGTTTTGCAAGCTCTTTCTCTGTTTGAGTAGAATCTTCCTTCAGTAATGATTCCAAATCTTCATCTTCGAATCTTTTTGTTTGACCGGAACGCTCTTTGTCACTTACGTCGAAATCTCCACTTTTGAAACGTTTATACCAGTTCTCGCAAGTATATTATTGTTTATTATGTATCTATAGATAATCTAAGTATAGTTTTCTAAAAACTGTTGATTAACTTTGATGAATGAGGGCTTCATTTCATATGTCCTTCACGAAACATTCAAATTCGAAATATGGTGCGAAATTTCGTATAGTCAGTCTATTAGAGGTTCTTGGAACATCCTCGGAATTATTATTATTATTTACTTCAGACATACAAACTTTATTATATAACACACAATACAATGTTTAAATCTAATATTTAAACAAACTTATTATTTTTTTGAGAAACAATTTGTTTTATAAATCTTAAACCGATGTAAATAAAAATACTTATAAATATTCATATTTGATTTTTTTTATATTAATTTTATAAATCAATTTTAAATTACGATAACATTTTAAAATATTTAATCGTTTCATTTAATTTTATTATTTTTTAAAAATCGTTCCACATATAAAAATTATACATTTTAATTTTTATATTATATTTAAAACTCTAAAGAATTTTTAATTATTAACAATTTTATTAGATCTTCATAATTTTAGTAATTTATTTTTTCAAACGTTACATATTTATTTATATAAAAATTTTAATTTGTAAATGTTTAATTTAACCTTCTTTCAAAAATTTTCTTAACATTTTTAATTCCTAACACAGTCCATAAAAGTGTTTTTCACTAAAGTTTTGCCATAGATAACATGGAATCTACAATAAATACGGAAAACACTTTTTAAAACTAGATTTTGGTTAATTAGCGCATTACCGATAATCCAAAAAAATGTAATAGCTGTTTTGAATATAGTTTTTTCAACAAAGCTTACAGTTCCTTCATTGCTTACCAATCTTTCTATAAACTTTACTTTCAAGGATTTGTTCGAAGAAGTTATATTTATGCAAAATGCTCTAATTATTGAAAAAATATCATATAGAGGAAAAATAAAATCGGTGGTATGTCGAAACTCGTTGGAATAGTGCTTGGAAGAGTGGAAAGGAGCTTCTTAACATCCTTAATCTGAAAATCATCCGAACATAGTTTATTTTATAAACGTTAAATATTCTGTTTGAATTTAACCCGAATTGACGGAACCTATTCGTTGTCTTTATATAAATAGAGCGAAGATATTACTCTCAAATGGCATGGATGGGAAAGAGAAGCAATCTGCACTATTATTTAGAGAACAGCGGATTTAATTTTCGACCGTATTGTTAATTGAAATCTATTTCTAAAAAGGAGTATATTTTGTCTAACTAAGACTTTGAGTTTGAGTTTGAAAAGAATTTTAAATATATGGTGCTAAAATTGATTTGGATCCTAATCCAATAGTTTGGGATAGATTATTTGATTAATAAAACACAGAATTCGAAAAATAGCGATTATTGAAGCTGTTGTAGAACAAAATTTTTAAGAGCCGTAAAAATTTTGTTAAAAAGAAAATCATGCCGAATTTTCTTATGAAGCTTTTAGTGGTTAATATTTTTTATTTTAATTAATATATTTTTATAAATATATAATACATTATATAATATTTTATATAATTTAAATTATTATATTTCTAGAGAAATTTTTCGAATGATTAACCGAATCTGAGACATATCTGAAGTTAATTAAATTAATTTATTTTTGTTTTAGTGAAATTTTAAAATGATTACTTTAATAATAAATAAGCAAAATTAATATTTAATATGTAAATTAAAAATCCGTTTTTGTGATGATCCTTTGATAAAGCCTGTGTTGCTTATCAAATAAATAATTAGAACATTGTTAATAATAACCATTAATTGTTACTAAAAAATTTGTTAATTATTTTTTTAAAATGTTACTTTTTAATTTAATTTTTAAATATTTAAAAAAAACAATAGTTTTAATGCCATGTTATAAAGTGGAATCACCGCACAATTTTTTAAATATAAATTTATAAAAAATCAATAGTTATCTTTTTAACTTGAAATGCTTGAAATCGACCATTCACCTGCAGCCGAGCAATGCAGTAATCAAGTCGGGAAAAGAATAATTAAAAGAATAATAAAGAAAGAATATCTGACGAACATGACATTGATCCCACAGGAAGCTATCACAATGATTCATATCATCAGTTAAAGAAAATCAATGTATGGTATAATGAAGCGAATAAACAAGAAACATAAATGTAAATAAAATGTAAATAAATAAATACGAGAAATGAAGGAGCTCTTAATCGTGATCGCTGACGTTCAGCAGTGTGTGTTCGGGATTCAATTATTATTATTATAGTTTTTTTATCTTTTATTAAATTATATCATTATTTATATCAATCAGATTCTTCATCGTTCTTTACCTCAAAATTGTTTCAAAAATTTAACGAAAATTGAATGACGATTCATGACAATTTTATTTTTTTGTTATTTGCTTGTAAAAAATATGTAAATATGTTAAAAAATGTAATAAGCTAAAAAAATAGCTTGATTATAAAATATAATTAAAAATTGTGTTTTTTCGTTATTCGGTCAAATATCGAAAAATTATTTTTTAACTGGATCAATTAAATTAACTGTCGTGCAGAATATCAATATGTTTTTTTTGTTTTTTTATCAATATGTGAACAAATAAATATAAAAATACAAACATATTTGAAAAAAGAATATTTTTTAATTTCTTATTAAATCAAAATTGTACTTCAAAAAATTAGTCTTGAAGCATTTTCTGGGCGGAGACTAATCCTGTGATCACTGATTACTTCACCTGCCACACTAAATAATCGTTCAGGTGGAACTTTAGTCAGAGGTGATCCCAGCTACACTCAAATACTTTTCCTAATCAAGGAAATCTCTCTTTATTATATTTTCCCCATTTCAATGGATCTTCTGTCTGTGAGACCACAGGTTCAGACAGGTACTGGCATACTTCTGTCTCGATGTCTGCAGATATTGGCTGTTGCTCAAAAGGGTGTTGAATGGACGATCTCATCAACACAGTCCTTATGTTTAGAGCTCTCATTCCGTGATTTCTTAGTTGGTGGTTAAAGAGACTCCATTGATGTGGTGCTAAAGGAGGAAATCAAAATAGAACTTGTTGAATGAACATTCTTAATAGTATTAAAAGACAGTAGTACCTGGTATTTACAGTTATCATATTGGACAAAGAGAAAAATTTGTTTTTCAAACGAGGATCTATCATTGTTGCCAAAGAGTACAATCGTTCTTGTTGCATGAAAAAAAAACGTTTTCTGAGTGAGTCCATCAAAGTTGAGTTTATTTTTTTAGTCCCTCGTATTTTTTTTTGTCAGAACGTTATGTAAATCTCAAATAAAGGAATTATGAGTGAAATACGTGCAACTTCTGCACTAACCTCACTCTTCTTTCTTCGAAAAGAGCCAAAAGTGATACTGTAGTTTCAGCAATAGTCCACTGATTAGCATTTAAAAATGCAGCACCATTTCACTCAGAACAGTAGACTGTAAACACAGCGTGCTGCTCATACAAAAGAGTAAGCATATTATATATCGAATTCCAACATGTGATTACGTCTTGCAACAGTTGATGTTGAGATATACTAATTTAAACAAAGGATGATTGAAGTGGAGGTGTTAAACAAAGATGGAAATGAAGTTCATGAAATATTAACAAGGAGCATTCTTTTTTCAAAACATTCTTTTTAGTTGTTTTGTTCACATTTGTACATGTGTATACCCTCACAAAATCCGGTTTAAAGCCGGCCAAATTATGGCCAGAGCCAGATTTGTAAAACCGGATTTCTGCACAGCCCTAATTTAAATATAATAATCTGAATATTGTTCATTTTAAATAAATAATTATAACCGGGTTATTATTTCTCGGGGACTCATTAAAAGTCGATTTATGAGATTGACTGAGTGTATGTGCTCGATATAAGAGAAATTAACAGTAGAAGTTGGGCTGTGAGGAATGTTTTGAATTATGTGTTGATATTGTGCATGTTGTATGTTGATTCGGATTGTGCCTCTCCTACACAGATGGATGATTGGTATTTTCTTTGATTCCTACTAATTAAAATTAATTTAATTTAATTTTAAAGTAAAAAGATTTTTAAATAATTATTGAATGTATTATTTATTTTTTAATGTAATTTAAAATTTTAATATATTAATTTAATATGTTCTTTTTTTTAAAAAATGATTAGATTTAATTTTAACCAATTAGATTCTTTATAATTAATAATTTTTATTAACAGATTTTCATTTATTGAATATAATTAGTGTGAACTCAGAAATAAATTGATCAAGAGAGATGTCAAATAGTGAATGCGCTTGTGATATTAATAAATGTTGTAAAACTCATATTGATGTTGTTAATAGGGGCAATTATCGAATAACTGATTCAATTAACTGGCTCTGATTGTTCATCCAATCAGAGCGAGCTTCGTCAAAGATATGAATTTAAAATTTGATTTTAAAATCAATTTTTAATGAATAACGAAAAGTTTAATTTTTTCTATTTAAAAATCACTTTATTTTAGAAACACATTTATGAATTGTTATGTTATCGAATTTTCTTTCATAAAATTTTATCGAATTGATACGATTATTTTTTGTGCAATGATTTTTCTATTTGAAATAATTTGGTTGACTTTTTATAGTGATACTATCGATTTATGACTTTAGAAAATGATAACATTTTAAATTTTGGCGATATTGTTAATCAAAATATTTTGTGAATCGATTCGCCTAAATCGTTATTCAAATTCTTGTGATATCAATATAGGAAGTATTTGTCTAACGATTTAATTGAATTAACTTTTTTTACTAATATTTTTGTACGAATTTTATTTATTCACTTTTGTGAAGCAAATTAAACGATTTTGAACTTGCTTTTTTGAATTTGATTTTCTTAACGAAATTTGAATAAAAAACTATTATTATAATCAGTCTGAATAATATAACATTGACCCAGAACCACATTTAAAATATATTTTAACAAATAACAAAATTTTACGACAGAAACTAATTAAAATAATTATATCCTAACATTTAAATGGCTGAATTGTCAAATAATTATCTAACAACCGCCTTTAATTAAAAAGATTCATTTTATTTATATATTGTAAATAAATATTTTAAATAATGGTAATTTTTAATAATATAAACTCAGTTTTAAAGTATACTTATTGAAAATATATTTCAACGGTTTTACCGTTGTCTTCAGATCACTGATTATGAGCTCTTTACTACTTATATACGTGGAATGGGTGGTTACGTAAACCATTAAGTAAATTAATTGAAAACTCTTAAGGATTTGATTGAGAGTGCATTTTAACATTAATGTTAGGATTTTATTATCAATGCTTCACACAACTTTCTCACCATAAGTTTAAAATGCTTGCACAGAATTTTGAAATCATTTGTAGTTCAGTTATATATACAAGTTTGTCTATGCTCAAAAATATTACTCTTTCCCCATCGATAAGTTTAAAAGATTAGAAAGATTAATGATTTTTAAATCATCCATGTCAAATAAATAAGTTGTAAAGAAATTCACAATCAGTGATCTGAAGATGACGGTAAAAACGTCAAAAAATACTATCATTAAATATATTTAAAAACTGCGTTCATATTGTTTAATTTATATATGTTATAATAATAAAATTACTTATTTATTTAAATAAATAATTTATTTTTATTAATTAAAAATTTAATTATTTAAAAGATAAAGAAAAAACAAGTTGCAATTTTCTAAATTGATTTATTATAAAATACTAAATTATAAAATTATAAATTATAAAAAAATAAAAGAAAAAAAAATTCCGCATTTTTCTTTGAAATATTTTCAATTACTTTTTATCAAACAGAAGATGAAATTATATTTACTGATTTTCGAGATTTTGAATTAATTCTCAAATATTAACAGAAATTTTGTCGAAAAAATAAATATCAATTTATAAAATTGTTTTGAAATCCAAGCAATGAAACTATTCCAAGTCTTAATGAAGAACAAAAAATTTCAGATTAGTTTTGCTTTGCATCTTTTAAAATGCTTTCATTAAAATATGAAATTGTATAAAAAATAATTTTCTAAGACTTTTATTTGAAAAATTGGAAAACTAAAATTATTATGTTTAAAAATGCAATAAATAAGGATAATTTAATTAAAGAAGAATAGTATAAAAGAAAGAAGAAGAAGGAGGAAAGACGCCCTTAAATTATATATCAAAAGTTAAGAGATCTTAATTAAGATCTGTAATTAGTTAATTTAAAAGGTCAAGATATTTTATCGAAAGAATTAGTTATTCCGAAGAATTTACATTAAGTCTCACGCAGAGATAATTAAATCAAAATAAAGCTATAAAAGACATAGCTATTTTGAAGAGATCAGAGAGAAAAAACGAATTGATTCAGGACCTATTTGCGTGACTATTGAAAGGCTATTGAAAGTACGGATAAAGAATCCTTATATTAATTATATATTTGCTTAAAATATTTTTATATATTTTTAAAATCACATTGGGATAAACAAAACGTTGTTGTCCCGCTACCCAATATATAAATTCATAAATAGGTTAAGTTTCTTAAAACTTATATCATTCTATCCTTGTATAATTTGTGAATAATAATTACATATTTATTAAAAGAAAATCTTATTATTTTGTTTTTTCTGTTAAAGTTCTTAAAAATCACCTATATCCCAACAAATAAAATATTTTTTGTCCATTCGTAAAACTACCAACCAATTCTGACTTCGAAACTAGGTTCAGTCTTCGAAAATCTGAGTGGTTCGCGATGTTAATTGACTTTTTATTTCTTTTTTTCCGGTCTGTCTGATTCAATTTCTGGAGACTAAGAACCGGGTTACCGTTTCGAATTGGCACTGTAGCAAATATAACAACATTTTGAGATATTTGTGAAATATTATTTTGTGTTGGTTCGAATGAACTTAATAATTTTAATTATTCAGTGATGTTCATTTGAAATTATTCTGATTTTTATGTTTTTTATCTGTTTGGATTTTTAATTTGTATTTTAATTTTGTTTCATATTATGTAAATGAAAAAGAAAATAAAGGAAGACAACATTAATTATTAAAAGAAAGGAATCAAAATATTAAACAAATTTAAAAGAAACACTTATTATATTATGTAAAAAATATTAAAAATATTTTTAGTTAATTTTAATGAACAATTAAATGTTTTCAAATTTGTTGTTAAAATGTAAGGTTGAGCTGCAAATATTTTTGTTTGAAATAAAATGTATAAAAGTTGTTTTATGTTTTGAATATTTATTACCAGAAATCATTTCATTTGAGTAATTAGTGTAGTACGAGATTTGATTATTTTCAAAGACAATGTTCTGCCACTTCAATGTATGGTCACAGACATCATCAAATCGATTTTCAAAACTTTCATGGAAACGATCAATAAAAGCAATATTTTAGTTAAGGCTACCAGAAAATAAAATTCTTTAGCGAAAATGAATTTTTATGATTCCATCGATTGTGAATAATTTACAACTAAGAGTTAAAATTGAGTTTAATAAAATCGATATTTCTTTTGGAAAGACAGTAAAATATCGAGTTTTTAAAATGAATGTTGTGACGATCAACGAAGAAAAATATATAATAACGATAAAAATTTTTATATAAGCTCAATTGTATAGCAGATTCTTCCACTTTGCTCCTCCTAACGACGATCTGGAGTAGTTGTTTTCCACAAGAGCCCTGAGTCATCTTCCCTTCACACTGCACTGAACGACTGGAAGTGTCTTTACTCCTTTCGAGAAGTCACTGGAGTTGACGACTTCTTACTGATGCTTGTCACTCTACAGTAACAGGTGATATGACCATTTTTATTGCATCGGTAACATGTAATATCATTATTTCGAACTAGAGGACTTGTTTTACGATAAATTTTTTTGGAATTTATCTCAATCTGGAATAAAATAAGAATTCAAATAATTGTAGAGACAAAACGACAATTCTAAATACAGAAAACTTTTCTCGTTAAACGATTGATGGAAAAGATTTTTTTTCAAATAACTGAAAATAGGATTGAAAATAAATGAATATTTCAAATTCTTTTTCTCGATAATTTTCCATCGATAAATGTTACGTTCAGATTCGTTTTTAAACATCATTTCAGTTTTTTTGTGTTTAATGTAAATTTTTTTTAATATATTAAAAAAAGCATGTTGCCAAATCAAGATTTAAAAAAAATAAAAAATTATTACTTTGAAAAAGAATAAATGTAAAAATTAATTAAGGTAAAAAATAAAAAGGAAAAACTTAATGAATAGTAAAAAATTATTATGATTGCAAAAATTTTGTTTTATCGAAACAACTGATATTGTGAAGGTTATGTGAATCAATGATTCGTTTGCGTGTTTTTGTGAAGCACTTTTTATTTTGAATTTGAATCAATTATATGTTATTTAGTGGATTTGGTTTTTTTGAAAAATATCTAATTATTGGTTTCATTCTAAAAAACATAATTACGGAAATGAATGATGAAATAGAAAAAGTTCATTCCAAAAAATTTCAAAGCATCACTAAATTGACTGGTCTCGATTTGATAATCGATCGATTTTATAATGAAATTAAATCATTTGCCAATAAATTCGATGATAAAGTCATCATTCCGATATTTCCAATGAAAAAATCAATAAAATAATTTTAATTGATGTGATGAAAAAGAAATTAGCAAAATTTGTCCATTAATTTAAATTAAACGGAATTCGATAGTTTCTTTGACAATTATTCGATTGGATTATTTGCGGACAAATTCAAATTATTCCATTCGTTTATTGTCGATCAAATATCGGGTATAGACATCATCAAATCGATTTTATCATTGGAATTCAAAAAAAAGGGGAGTTGAAACCATCTTTGGACGAAGTGAACTCGAGAAGTTGCGAATTGGAAATAGATTATCGGTGATTTGAGGAATTGATTGAATAGCGTATTTGTATCGATCAGATTAATTGCGATTTCGAGGAACAAGTGATCGATTGTTTAGAGTTGAGATCGCGAATCGACTCGGGAGTCAGCATGACGAGGGCCAGGCTCATCAAGAGACTTTCGGGTGAGACAAAAATACATTACCCCCGACCCGAAGACCTCTTACTCGCGTCTCGGTGCTGCAGCCACGCTGCGCACACTCTCGCATCAGGATTTTACGGCGGCCCTCATCCGCATTTTATACATCCTTGTCTGCAAACTCCAGTAATGTTTTTCTACCGTTAACATTACCAGTACTGCCACTGCCACGTCCTCTACCAATACTTCACGTCTTCTACGAATGGATAAGGTTTTCTTCTAAAATTTTAATCAATTAAATCAAAAAAATTTGAAAAAAGAGTTTACAACTGAAAACGTTGTTTAGATTCACGTATCCATGATGCAAATTGTTAAGATGCGGTTACTTTATCTACTTTTTAGCTTTATCCTATTGAAGTTTTAACTCTCAAAAAGTATTTAAATTTTTTAAGAAGTAAGTAAATTTACATCGGTTAAAGCGCTGATAATAAAAGATTGCGAGAAAGTTATAACTTTGAAAGCATTAACGAAAAGTATTAAGTATCTAGAAAATTCGATATTTGAAATAAAGTGTAAAATTATTTAATTAATAAATTATATATAAAAGCTCTTAAGTGTATTATAATTTAATAGTCACGCGAAACTTTACGAAACCAGAAGCAGATGTTTTATTTTCTAACAATACAAAAACGATTTTATTCATTTTTTTTCTAGTTTACCCTATTTATTATTTATTTTTAACTTCTTATTTTAAAATTTTTATTAATTTTTTTCCTATTAAAATATATCGATTTTAACTAATCTAAACTTTTTTGGTTTTATATAAGTATTTAATTTTTGTTGGTTTTTTAAAAAAAGTATTTTTTAGTTTCATAAAGATTATGATTTTTTTATGTTATAAGTGTTTATTTAATTTTTCCTAAAATTGTAAATTAAATAAAATCTATAAATTATTTGGTTAATAGACATTATATATATTTTAAAAAGTATACAAACAAAATATGCTTCTCTCCGAAAAGGTCTTTTATAAAACAAGAAAATTTTAAAAATGTGATTTTTAATTATATTTTTTTCATTCAAATTATAAAAAAAAGATAAATTGTTAAAACTAAAAATAATTTGCAAATATTCAAAATAAATTTTCTTTTTTCTAATATTAGTCGAATCTTCCAATTTCTCCTCCAGCAAAATTACTCTTTCCACAGTTTTATATTACATTTGTAGATTTCTTTTGTTTATGAATTATAATGATTTTTTTTCAAAAATGAAATTCTCAAATATATATTTTCAAAAATTATTTAATTAATAAATTTTGTTTATTAAAATTATGAAAAAAATATTAGGTATAATAATTTGAAAGATAAAAATAGAAGAAAAATATTTTATTGAAAAAATGTAAGGTCCTTATGTTGATATTTATTGTTAAATCCTTCGTATTTTCAAGAACAGTTTTACTATTTCAAGTTTAAAAATTATAAAACGTTTTAAAAGGATTATGATAATGCGTTGAGTGGTTCATCTCCCAGCCGTGATGAATTATTGAGATTTGATGAAATAATTGTTCAACATTAGTGGTTTCCGACAATCTTCAGGTTGCCCTAGAGAGCCAAAAACTCTCCAAGTTTTTATAAATGGTTTAATGAATGACAGAGCTCAAAAGCACTAAAAGTGTTGCAGACTAAAACTCTGGATGAAGCATTAGAGATGATAAAAAAAGAATGTGTAACTCAGGAGATGTCGGCAACAGCAAATGTGCTGGCCGAGAATGATGAAATTCGAATACTCAGGGATGAAATTTCAGAACTGAACAAACGTTTTACCTCATTGCAGGAAACAGTAAAAGGGTTGAGTCAAAAAAGTGGATGAGTTTGTTGAACAGTTGCTACAGAAAAATATTATTCAACCAAGTCTATCAGAGTGGAACGCTCCTATAGTGATTGTGCCAAAAAAGGACGGAGATATTTGACTTACAGTAGATTACCGGAGACTAAATCAAAAGACTAAAGTTCCATCATTTCCAATTCCTGACGCACAACAACATTTTGATACCTTGGGAGGAGCGAAACACTTTAGTACAATTGATTTGGCTGCAGGATATTATAACATAAGTCTTGCAGAGTGTGATAGAGAGAAAACAGCGTTTAGTACTAGAAAAGGACATTGGGAGTTTTTGAGGTTGCCAATGGGCTTAGCGGCAGCGCCGGTAATGTTCCAAAGAGTTATGAAAGCGATATTAAAGGAAGAAGACTGGAGGGAATGCTTGATATATTTGGATGATATTTTAGTTTTTGGGAAGACACAAGAGAAGCATTTAGTCCGACTGCGAAAAGTATTATCCAAAATCAAAGAAGCCGGTCTAAAGATTGCACCAGCAAAGTGCCAAATTTTTGCAAGGGATGTAAAGTACCTGGGCCATAGAGTATCAGCCAATGGAATTTCAATGGACGAGGATAAAATCAAGTGCATTCAGGAGTGGCCACAGCCAGAGTCTCAAGAAGAAATGAGAAAATTTCTTGGACTTTGCGGATACTATGGCAATTATATTAAAGAGTACGCCAAAATTGTTGCACCATTAGAAGACGCATGTAAAGACTGTTGGAACAAAGCTAGGACCAGAAAATTACACCCGTTGCAATGGTCAGCCTGTTCGGGTGACGCATTTCTTCATTTGAAACAATGTTTAATGACCGCGCCAATTTTAGTAGTTCCGAATAGCTACGACCAATTCACGTTGGATACGGATGCATGTGATAACGCGATTGGATGCGTCCTTTCTCAAATGCAAAGTGATGATGAAAATGTAATAGCCTATGCTTCGCATAAGTTGTCTACAGCAGAACAACATTATTGTGTGACACGAAAAAAGTTACTGAGTGTCTATAAATACACAAAAATTTTTAGACACTATTTATCTGGAAGAAGATTTCGTATAAAAACTGACCACAAAGCTCTATGCTGGATGATGAATAGGAACACACCGAGTACAAGTCAATTTAGTTCATGGCTCAATGAATTGAGTGTCTTTGATATGGATATTCAATACCGGAAAGGAGAAGAACATAAGAATGCGGACGCTCTATCCCGAGCGCCAGAGCAATGCCAGCAATGTGCAATGAGCCACGAAAATCCGAAGGCAAAACGAAATGTTAAATATTACAATGAAAATCAAAATGATAAAAAAGCTGTTGTCTACTGCCGGCGGATAGCAATGGAAGAAGAAGAGGTCTGTCAGATGGATGATAATAATCTGGCTTCGATAAATAAACTTATGAAAAACAAAAACATTGAAGATCAATATCCTGGAGAACTTCAGAATGCAGAAAGAGAAGCCCAGATGCTATGGAGAAATCAGAAGGACTTGCGATATATTATTCGCAAAGGAGACTATAAACTTCTTTTACCAAAATATAGAAGAGATGAAATCTACGGCCGTGTCCATATGTTGCAAGGACACATCGGAGTCAGCAAAACAACAGCTCTTTTAAAGGATAAATTCTACTGCCCAGGTATGTCTTTTGATGTTAGAATAAGATTAGGAAAATGTACAGAATGTCAGAGCCGAAAAAATCAACGACCAGACAGAAATAAGGCTCATGGATCCTTAAATGCAGGGTATCCCTTTGGAACAATATCTATTGATGTAACAGGATCACTTCCAGAAAGTAAAAATAGATGTAGATACATCTTGGGAATTATTGATAACTTTTCAAAATACCCCATGCTGATACCGCAGAGAAATATGACTGCGAAAACGATATGCAAATCCATATTTGACAAGTGGATCGTGTAATTTGGAATCCCGGACAGGATACACTCAGATAGAGGGACTGCTTTTGAGAGCGAGATCGTACAGGAACTTTGTGCTCTTCTCGGAATTAGAAAATCTAGGAGCTCACCATATTATCCTCAAGGTGACGGAATAATTGAGAGACTATTTCGTACAGCAAAAAACATGCTTTACGCAACAGCGAAGTCATCTGGATGTGAATGGGAAGAGACGATCTCATTTGTTGAATTTGGATTAAGAAATACAATTTGTAGAAGCACTGGATTCTCTCCCTTCGAGGTGATTTTTGGTCGGAAGATGAGGTCTTTCTACTCGGAAAAGAAAGTGAGTCCAGCAAATGATGGAAACTATTGCAAATATATCACAGAGCTTCAACAAGTGTTACAAGTGGTGAGCCAACATATCATGACCAAACAAGAAATTAAAAAGCCAGCCACATCAGGTTCAGGGGGTTGTCTGGCAATTGGTGATCTAGTACTGGCTAGAATACTACCGCGAATCAAAGGAATTGATATGCCGAGATACGAAGGGCCATATGCGGTGATCGGTAACATGGGGAAACATGCGTACAGATTAAAAAGGATTAGTGATGGAAGAATAATTGAGAAAAATGTGGTGGATATCAAAATATTGAGAACACCTCAAAATGACACGAGAAAATCAGAAAAGGCTACAACAATTATGTCAAAAAGTATCAAAAATGATCATCATGATGTACATGAAGAAGACCATATGCCAAAGGAAGATCGACGGAATATTAATGAAACAAGAGTGATATATATCCAGTTCGAGACCGACAGAAGCCTAAAAGATACAGGAATTAAGTTGTCGAACAGGGCGAGTGTGGAATAATTATGTAAATATTAATGTATTTTAATGTGTGTTGTTTTAATAATCATTATTGTAAATTGTTAATTCAAATATATTTTTCTTAGTTGGATATTCTCCTTCACAACACAATATAATATCTAAAAAATAATCATTTTTTAACGAACATAAACAGACAAAAAATAATGTTATTATGAGGGGTTAATTTAAATTTGACTCTCGCCAGAATAATTTATTATTTTTTAATTTAAAAGGTAAAATATTTTAATGTTAATATGCTTATTCAATATTTTAAAATTAAAAATGATATAATAAAAGAAAATCACAAAATATATATATATATATATATATATATATATATATATATATATTTAAAAGTAAAAAATATCTTTTTAATGTATCTATTAAATATCTTTAAGTAAAAATGATAAGAACACCATTAAATATCAAATATTTATTTATAAATTAAAATATTTTTACAGTGATAACAATTTATATATTTTTAAAGAAGTTATGAAACAATTTTAAATAAATTTTAGTTTTTATTGTGAAAATTATTTAATAAATTTGCAAGATTTTAAAAATTGAATCGAAAAGAATTTATTAGATTAATTTGTGGCGAGATAATTAAATTAACAGAAAAATTTGTTTAAATATGTGAATTGATATTATATTAATAAATTTTGGTGTTAAAAAAATGAATTCTCATTTCATTTAATTCCCACTTCTCACAGTTATAATTTATTTTTTTGTGGAAAAGTATATCAAATAGAAATCGAATTTAAATTTTCTAATTGTTCAATCACTTCTCTCAGCAGTGACAGAATTCTGGTTCTTGGATTCAGACTTTAAAGGTTAGTACTAAGAATAGAAAAATATTGGAAGACATCAAAAGAGAATCCAGATAGTCACAAAAATCATATATATATATATATATATATATATATATATATATATA